>CCAG010010328.1:0-29985 GCA_001077435.1 Glossina morsitans morsitans | reverse complement strand
AGTTGATGTTCTTTTTTATGGAATGCTTTGCTTGTCATAATTGAGATTCTGTCTGAATATCAAGTAAATATATTATATAGAGACAATCGAATTGAATCCACAATTGACGCCAATGTCGTACTTAAACTAGCTCTTTAACCTAAAAAGTCACTACGATTCGAAAATTAATTGTTGTTAACTATTATCGGTTGCCAAGCTTATGCATGTTTGCGATGGCTCAGGGGTTCATTTGCAACTAGGTTCTGTACCGGTTGTGGGTATGGCTCTGTGTGCTAATTGTGTACATGCTTTTTTTTTTTTTCTTTTTCTTTTTTTTATTTTTTTTCCTTTTAATTTGTTTTATTGTACTCATACTAAGTTTTTTAATAATAATTAATTTAAGATTTACTTTAAGAGTCATTTGAACTCGACTGTCGTTTGTTTTAGTTGAGTTCTAAATAAATACGACGCTGATCAGAAAAATGCATGCCTTTTAAGCGCTACTATACGAGCATGTTATCGGCGATATGAGAAAATATGCAAAAAAATTATTCTCGCACCATTACAATGTTGTTATTAATATGCATGCATATCAATACGTTTATTGTAATCGGCACGAAAGCTTTGGTATATAAATAATGTAATAGGTTTGTCATTTAATTTGCAACATCTAGAAATCTCTAGATACCTCATATTCTTAATAGACTAGGCCACGTTTGTCGCAGAAATTGGTAGAGAAACTAAAAAATGATGTGCCCTAACTTGAACCGAACGCGCAAAATGATTTAAAATCGGCCATTATCAGCCTTGTTTGTTCTACTCCCCTCAATGATCTAAAATCTAACAACAGCCAATATTTGGCGGCGCAATTCCACCCAAATACTTATCCATCCGCATGAGTAATCGAGTAAGCGTTCGCGGCTTCAAATTTCCGTGCGATAAAACATACTTGGTCGTAGCTATAGCGAGTGCTCAGTCGATGAAGGCATAACACTTCCCGGTCGGTACAGATATAGGCGACACTTCCTAAGTAAAAACACTATTATGGGCCACGGCCCTTTTCTGAAAACCCTACATTTATTCAGATAAAGAGTTTTCAAAATAAGATGTTATTTGGAAAGTGGTGGGAGAAACGGTCCGATCCGAACGATTTTCAATAGCGTTTATCCTTGGTCCGAAGCAGAGTTAGTCTACAAAATTCCATCAAAATATCTTCAAAATTGTGGCCTGTAGATTAGACACAGGCAAACCCGACGGACCGACACGCTTACGTGTCTTTGATTCGGAATCGATCGGTCAACTCGTCCTGGATTTTTGCACACATTCGCACAAACTTAATGCACTCCTATGCCACAAGTAGTGTAGGGTGTAAGAACTTTTTGCTGCCGAGTATTTAAGATTCGTCGCTTGTAATTTCCTTATTTTGTAAAGTTTGCTTCTCTCACTAATAGGCTTTACTGAATATATTGAAATTCAAAATGTTTATCTTTCTCCCTTCTTTGTTTCGTCTTTGTTTGGTTTATATAGTGTATGAAAATCCTTAGAGATTTTCAATAGACTATTGAAATAATGAAAGACAACCAATATATTCGTTTATGAATTGATTGAAAATTACAACACATATATATTTATTTGTTTGTGTAGTTGAATATTAGCGCTATAAACTGACTTACAAGTGTTGATGCTGGTTGCTGTTCGTCAACAATAAATCTCCTTCCTCTTCAATTCATTGATAATTTTTTAATTGATGTCATTTGTGTCGAAAATTGAAAAAATTTTATTTTTTAAGAAAATTATTATAAACATTTTAAAAATATTTCCGTTTATATGAGGCTTGAACCCGCACTATATATATATATATATATATGGAGTGTAAGAAAACACCTCTTCAATGAGTTTCAATACTTAACACGATTCCTTTCAAGCCATAAATGAGTAAATGTCGTTACCACGTTACGTGTACCGTTTTCGTTGCATAACATCTATGTTTATTAATTATCAATAAATCATTTTTTTAAATGAGCGAAAGCGTGTTATGTACTTTTCGCAAAAACTACGAAAGCCTAGACAAAGACTGGAACTATCTTTGATAATTAATCGCCACGACGCATACACCGTTATCGGAGCACGTTTCAAACATTGTTGTCAACATTACTGGATCGTATAAGATTATGTTAGCTGTGTTAAAAAATTTATCTTGGCGTATAAATGAGTTTTATTATGTAATAAAATTGGTATATGGTACGTGGCAGGGCACAAGATTTGCGGACGATCTGCATATTTGCGAAAGCGTGTCCAGTTGACGGCTAACTTTTGTGAATCCTCACAGTCGCAAAAATGAACATAGAAAGCTCACATTCAGCATAAGCATAACCTGATCAATTAGGAATGTAAACTCAAAAAATGGGCGCGGTATGTTTACATAAACGTCCACAATGCAAAAGAAACTAAGACCATGAATGAATTTTCTCAACTCAAAAATAATTTCAATCGATTTGGTAAAACGCCCACAATTAACGCTAACATCCAGAACAATCTGCGTTTGTTCAGCGTTTCCCTTTGCCCTTCGCTAGCCGCGTAATGCACATCTGTTATCCAAAAAGGCATTATCCTGAATTCAAAGAAAGAAGAAAGGAAACCTATGAAAAAGAATTCAATTATTTCATATTTTATGAACCTTGATGTCTTGGAAGTGCATATGCCCTAAAATGTGTAAATATATGTGTGCGCGTATATGTTTCGTATAATATTTAATAATCTTTTATGTTTAGCTTATGCCGAACATTTTTGTTGTTGTTGTTGTTGCTGTTGTTGTTGTATCAAATACTTGCAAACCACTTTTTACAAGTTTTTCTTCATTTTCTGACTTACGTTTCCATCATTGCTGCCAAAAATGCAACAAACTAAAACGATGCCAACAATGAGTTTAATGCCTTTCCAATGTAACCGCCAAAAAAGTTGCCTGACATGTATTGCAATAAACTGTAACTATTATTATGATATCTGGTGTAGGCCGCACACTGATAACTCACTCATTCGCTGCAATTTCAATGGCAAAAGATTTTAACGTTGTAGGAGATTTCAAGTATTCATGAATGATAACTGGAAAAATTTACATAATCGCAGTCTATTTGAAACACTTTGGAAGCAATCACTTACAAGTCCATGCAAACGAATATTTTGCTGTCAAATAGACTCGATAAACTCGACTTTGTCGTAATCGTAAAAAACCGCATCCACATCCATCTCAGTAACCCTTATCTACACGTATTTTATTATTTGCACTGGTATATGTATATATACATATATATCTTTTCAGATAAATGCATCGCACCTTCCTATCGAATTTAGAAAAACAGCATTGCTTTTTAAATGGGGACGTTTTTTACGCGAGTTATCCCAAAAGTGCTTGGCCTAACCATATATATATATTTATATATTAATGTAATAGCACTTGATGTTTGCAAAAAGATAACAGTAGTTGAGGGCATTTACGTTATTGAGCATTTGACAGCCATCAGTAGTGAGAGCTCTGAGTGAATTTGTAAAAGTAGAAAAAATTGGCGATCCTTATACGATAGAAGTTATACTTTCATCTGAAAAGTGTCTGTCCAACCAAAATTAATGCCGCCAATTAATTTGTGCTCTAAAAGAGTCTGCTGTCTAAGTGATCCCACGATGGCCGATTGCATCGAAAGTGTGCAAGCTAGTAGATATGATGTGCATATCAAGCAACGCTGTACATCCTATGTTGGATGAAAGTTATGATAATGAAGAGTTATAAGCGACATGGCTACCAAGTTATGATACGACACAACGGCATGGTAAGGATGTTTCAATCGAGTGTTTCACGGCAGCAAAGTAAACCTTGTGCGCCGATTCATAGCCGTGAATAAGCAATGAGGCAAATGAAGAGTTAAAATAATGGACCGAAAAGAGAAAATCATCTTTAGAAGAAGGGGAACGGTTTCATCTGTTAGCAAGATTCTGGCGTCACTTTTTTGCAACGCGTGTGAAATAATTTTTATTGAACAGCTTTAAAACTACATATATAATAAGTAACAGCGAGCCGTATGTGCAGACCTATATGACCGTTTGAGCGATGAACTCAAGGAAAAATTTGTCACATTTAACGGATATCGCATAGCTTAGTGCATAAGAATTGCGATACACTGTGGAGGCGGTGAACTTGGATTCAATTTCCACTTCCGTAAATCATACTCTACTCTACTCATTCCCATTATAAGCAGAATATCGCTGGAAAGGAGAGTATGTGTTGGGAGATAAAAATATTTTTCTCTACATTTTTCATGTTTCCTTTGCCAGGCGTAGAAGTTCCTCTTTCACATTTTCTACTTTATGCTTTATCTAATATTATTATGCTACAACATTTTTTTCTATGTTAATGATCATTATAATGCCATTATAAATAAATTTTTCTCTTGAACTATTGTCTCTGCTTGCACAACTACTGGGACATCTACCAGTATCTTGAACTTTAGAAAGAGGAACCCGCGAAAAGAAGACAAAATCTTTGTACTATTATCTAGTTTTAATATTTGCTACATATATACAATGTGTATACGTTTTTTATGCTTACTATGGTAATTTGTATTCGTTAGTAACAGCAATACTAAAATACCATCGCTGATAAAAAGCCATTTGCTATCAAGATTTTCATTATGAATAGGGGCATACTCCGCCATACTTGTACGATCTGCCACTTTCACTCATTCTCTTTTTCTTCTTTTGCTACCATGAAAAACTTGTGTGAAGCATAAATGAGTTTCGAAAAAACTCCTTCGTAGACATAATAAATAAATTGATAAACATCTGGCAAATGTCTCGTTACGATACACTATATCATTCGATTTGATAAAATGGGTTTGCAATAAAACTAAGAACAAATCTAGGAAATCAAATTGTAAAAATGATGAAACCACTGTCCACGCACAACAACAATATTCACAAACCATTTTATAGATAAAAGGATCGGGATAAACATGTCATAATGAGATTTGTGATTAGTAACTTGCACAAATGTTTGCGGAAGTCAAAGTTAGTCGAGTCACTTGACTTGAGCCGTCCTATTTAAGCATTGCTTAATCGAAGGATTGCTTCTTCGAAGAATTGTAAATAAAACCTGTGCTATCTTAACAAGTAAGTAAATTATAGTCGTCCTGAAAGGCTTCATGGACGAGACCTTAGTCAAGATAACTGATTGTCGCGTCGCAAAGCTAATACTGTCCCAATTCAGTATTCACTCCAACAGCCAAGCCGACCTAAGGACCTTGATAACATCTAGGCTTGTGTTGGAGTGCCTCCAAACCTTGAATGAGCCACCCAAGCACAATGCGGTAGACCTAATGGGGTAACTGGTCATTCAAGCACTGACGACAGTAGAAGGACTGACTGTCTAGCTAATAGGGGTGCCCGAGGTTCGAAACTTTTCTGCGGTATATCAAGCGGTCACATTAATAGGCAGGTATCGCAATGCGCGCAGAAAAAGCCGGATTGCTATTGTAACGGTACGGCACATAAACTGCTGAAACTAAAAAGGATTACGGGACTACGATTGATCACCGGCTTCGATGCGGGCCACAATTTAGTCAAGTGTCACCTGCAAAACATATCTGATACCGATTCATGCGGATTATGACAAGGGACGAAGGAAATGTCCCATCATAGCTGAAGCAAACACGAAGCCATCTTGAAAATCTGACTCCAAATTTTTAGAGAAGACTTTATAACGCCAGACAGGGTATGGTGCTCCGCGCGAAAGATGGTGGCGGGATTTGTACGTAAAACTGAACGGTTAGAGGCATGGGCGAGTACAATAGATCTTTTAGGCCCCGATCCGGCTTGTCCACACAATAATAATACTAATAAATGTTTCGATCATAAATTCGCTTCATAAATATTATTCTGTCTGTTAAAAGCAAACAAGTTTCATTTGAAGATAAATAAAGTTTCTCTTAGGTAATACAATTAAAATGAAATCTTAATAAAAAATTTGTTTTCAATTTCTTTTATTTATATAGTAAATTTTGTTAGCGTAATTTTGTGTAAAACAATTATAATAAAAATGATTTGAATTTTTACTTCCCTTGCAGAATGTCGATTGTGCCGATTTAGCCATAAGTATACCGAATAATCAGGGCATGGACGATGCCTTCTATCGTTTAGACTATAGTCCGCCATACGGTTTTCCTGAGCCAAATACAACTATCGCCTCAAATGAAATTGGCGATGAAATCCAATTTTCACGTGCTTTACCTGGCACTAAATATAATTTCTGGTTGTATTATACAAATTTCACGCATCATGATTGGCTGACGTGGACAGTGTCCATAACCACTGGTAAGTTTGTGTATCTATCTATAATTAAAAGGTTTTTATTTATGATTTTTACATAAACTAACAAAAGACTTTTTATTTTTTGTATTTTTTTTATTTCCTTTTCATTACTGTAATTGTTGTTGTTATAACTAATTTTATTATTATTATTATTATTATTATTATTATTATTATTATTGTTGTTGTTATTGTCATATACATAATTTTCATGTTTATTATTCATTTGTTTGTATGCCTTAATTAAACTGTTATGCTAAATATGTGTACGCGTGTGTTCGACAGTCATAACATTCAATTAAGGACTGCATTGCTGATATATCGTGTTTGAGAGGCACTGATAGAGAAATAATGAAATCCGTTCATTCGTAATACAAATAACTAAAGCTAAATATTCCTTTACAACAGTTAGGCCGTCAGTGACAGTTATGGGGTGCCTTTACTTCAAAAGCAAAGAGTGTATGAAATAGAGGCAACCAGATGAGCTTACATATGTAGACATGACAGATCAAAAATGAAAGAAAATATTTTTGTATTCATATTATTAGTGAAAGTTTACTTAAATTGAGCTATAAAGCGAATTGAATGAGCGAATGTACATCGCTCAGGTTCGCTGTTTTGCTTTCACTTACACCGCCTACGAGCTGTAGGATAAAAGTGCATTAAATATTTTTATTCAGGTAATAAAATTTGAAAATGCGTAAAAAATGCCCCGCCATAAACGACTATAAAAAGTTAAAGTGCAAAGAACTCGGATAACTCATAAAAGACATGTTAGGTTAACTGAAAAGTTCCTGCAACGGAAAGTATATACATATATATATAGCCAAAGTGGGGCGCTCCAAGTAAATTGAACAGGAGTCACATTTAGATTTTTATATTCCCTTTCGACGAAATAGCACAAAGACAAGATAAGGTTCTTGGCTCTTGAGGTCTCTCATTTTTATAGCGATGAAATGCCTGTGAACGGTAAGCTTTTCCTTGTTTGTTTGTGAGAGAAACTTTTCGTCAAAAAAATTGAACATAGTTTTATCTGTATAGACGGTATTTTCCTGGTGATAGTTATTGCAACGAATTAGCCCCGCTTTGGTATTAGACACATTCGCTCAAGGAGATTCAAGTTTGAGAAATGGCCATGAAATGCCTCTTTACGCGCTTTCTCTGTTGTCGAGAAAAGTTGCGCTTTGAGCGTTGTGTTAAGAGCCTTAACACACCAAGTCTGAAGGCTAGGATGATTATGCTACGACAACTGTATTGTGTTCTGCCACAAAAAAAACTTGAGCAATTTCGTGTCGCATTTCGTTATGATTAAAAATTGCTCTGTATAACTGCTATGGGCTTCAACAATGTCTCTTCTTCTATTATATATAATTTAAACAACAATTTATTAGTGCTTTGCACACTTTCATCAACGATGGACATGCCAAGAATCATAGGCCTCGCATCATCTTGTACGCCTTTCCTGACTTCCACTTTCATGGTGCCTATCGTTTAATTCCGCGCGGCTATAAACAGTTTCGTCATCAATAAAAGTCTTCTTTGTGAGATTTACCTTGCGTTGAGGCACTCACTTAAGTTCGTTCTGGAAAAGAACTCTCCGACAACTTCGAAACTTTAAACGACATCAGCCTTATTTGTCCACTGCCACGGGTACCCTATTAGTGTAGTCGCGCAGCGATCCGAAAGAAGTGAGTTATTGCAATGCCTTTACCGAGTACGCAATGGCTATAGCTACGATCAAAAGTAAATTCTACCGTATTTGAGATTTGAATCCGCGAATAAGTCACGATTCTTACCTAATCGGCTGCTCCTTACGTAACTTTCCAGAGGATATCCAGAATGCGTAGTTAATTTTTTTTGTAAAGCTTTATAAACACGAATAAAAAGCAAAAGAGACCGTGAACGCTAAATACGATTATTGTTCCTTAAAAACGTAACTTATGGTCAGTTACTACTTTATTTTGAACAACACTTTTATAGGTCGGTCTCGATAGAAGTTAAGTAAACAACTCAAATTATTCCAAAGATCGTCAGAGACGCACACTACAACACTTGTATTGGGTCGATTTAAGCTTGTCTGTCCGTCAGTCCGCCTGTATGTCTTGTCTTCTTTTGTTCAACTTACAGAAAATGGTTCGACTCGGACTATGTGTACCACTTGTTATTCTACAATTTCAAATCGTTTCGTCGAAATGACAATCATTCAACTATCATCTAATTAGACATTTTCTTATTCATAACCGGATCTAATTTGCATTCATTGGGTAAAGTTCTCAATTGCAAACCATATGAATTAATAGAAATGAAAAATGTAATACAAACTTATTCTAACTAACTTTAATAAAAGTGCTATCAAATTCCATGCCATTACCATAGGGGAAATATTGTGTGGGGTTTTTTACCAACTAATTTTAATTCACTTAATTAAGTACTAGTTTTGAATAACTTAATCAACTACGCTAATTAAACGGCGACCTCTTAGTTGCTAAGCCATGTGTAAAAAAAATACAAAAATCCCCTAAACAACTAGTTTTGTGAAGTGAATTAAAAATATAACCTTAAAATCACAATGAAAAATTACTGAATGATAAGAGATTATAAGGCTTTTTTTTGCACCCCACAACCATAACAAGCAATTAAATGGGAAAAAGATTGAATATCTGCCAAATTCATGTCGTATACTTTTGTCGGGTATCAATTTTTTTTTTTTCCTGTTTCTCATACTTACAGAAAACTGACAGTTTCTGTTCCAACAATGACTGCAAGTAATTAAGCATTATTTTCTTTGGTTGTATAGGAAAACCACAAAAAGAGAAATGAGAAAAAAAAAATGCAACAGAAAATCGTTTAGAATATCACTTAAAAAGTTTGAAAGTTTACTTACAAAATTTTCACAATAACAAGCAACTCGTTTCCTAAACATAAACACACTAACAGTTTATAATGTGTTTTCTGCCATTTCTTACTTATCTAAAAGAGGTAAGTGTTTAATAATATCTCAAATTGATTACTGTTTCGTTATGCACAAATGTCTCTCTTCCACACGATGCCATTAATGCACAAAATGCTACGCAATTGAAACGGAAATCCTGAAAATCGCACATAAACGAACGAACTCTACAGTGTTTTTACTTGTTTTCATTTAAAAATGATTTCATGTAAGTGACGTTCTTCGGACTTCTGTAAACATTCAATTCTGGAACACTAATTTTTTTTTTTTTTTTTTGCTTGTATTTAAGTTTATTAACACATATAAAGCCATAGGGCAATACGCACGCTTGGGTTAGTACAAATCAAGCGAATGGAAAAACCTTAAGGCTATTCAGGTAATCAGCTATCTATCTATATATTCTATCATTAGCCATTGTAATCGTCATTTGTCCTTATCAGAACTTGGGATAAAACCATCTATTATCATACTAAGCTTGTATGTCCGTCTGCGTGCCGGATGCCTGCTCATGGCAACTGCCCTTCTCAGACGAATTCGAATACCCAAGAATGAGGGCAATTTTCTCTTCAAAGTATTTAAGAAGCTATCAAAAAATGTCAAAGTTAGATACGCACGGAATCACTAAAAAATTGGACGTGGGTTGCGCTACAGGGTATGTCTAAAATTATGCGGGCATATGTAACATCTACACAGGCTTGAGATAGACGCAACTTTTATTGTATCGATCATTTTCTGAATTGATCTAAGTTTATCTGTCCCTCCGCCCGTCTGACGGTTGTCCATTTACGGTTGTGTTCAACCTACAGATCACAAATTTTCCGAGAAATTCTGATGAATATTAATGCACTGATCCAAGGTACATTAGGCAAGGAACAAGAGCAAAAATGGTACGGATCGGACCACGTTTTATTTTGATAAATCGTTATGTGGATAACGTGGTCAAGAAAGTAATCCGAAAAAATAATGCGATTTTCAGAATTTCGCGACAAAAAAATTTCTTAGCAATACTATTGCAGAATTCTAAATTGGTGTGAATCTTTATATAACAAAAAGATCGAACTTTCAATATTTCTTACATAATATAACACTTGGGCATAAAGACTAACCTTGCCAAATTTGGTCCAAGTAAGTCTATTTTTTAGATCCATACCCATAGAAAAACTCGAATGAAAAAACAAGACACCCTATATGCCAGAAAGGTGCAATTGTTGGTAATTGGTGATGAAAGTTGATCCTTAATAAATTAATCATAGGGAACTTAGATCACATAGAACCATTTTTTAGACAGCACCTTATATAGGGACACTGAACAAAGCAAACACTTCTATGGTCTTGTTTGTGCGTTATTATGATGGAAGTGCAACTGGAAAATCATAAAATCTTTGACAAGAAAGTTAAGTTTGCTAAATTTGGACGACGCTGGTTGATGTTTTGCGTATCCTGCAATATGAGGATTTTCATGAAAAATATCCATTTACATAATAAAATAATGTATCAATTTTGAGGTATTCTTAAAAGAATGAGTGAATGACTGTGTTAGGCAAAGTGGTGTAGGATATCGAATAGTCGGTCTTGCCTAACTATTCCATTTTTATCGGTTCTTTAAATTAGAAACGTTCGAAAATTTACGACAACAAGATGACGCTCTTTCCGAAAAAAAATTCCTAAAAGATTATCGAAGAAATTTGTAGCTTTCTATATATATATATAGGTATTCATTTTAGCCTTATATAATGAAAAGTTTGTATAATTAAAAAAAAATCTTTATTTTTTTAGCGCCCGATCCCCCTTCGAATTTATCAGTTCAAGTGCGGAGCAGTAAAAACGCCATAATCTCATGGTCCCCACCGACTCAAGGCAATTATACGGCATTTAAAATTAAAGTATTGGGTTTATCCGAAGCGACCAGCTCGTACAATCGTACGTTTTTAGTGAACGATAGTACATTCCAGCATAGCGCTAAAGAGTTAACACCAGGTGCAACATATCAAGTTCAAGCGTATACTATATACGATGGCAAAGAATCGGTTGCTTATACAAGCCGTAACTTTACTACAAGTAAGTCACGCAAGGATACAAAAATACGATATAATAATAAATGTTTTTATTAATTGTTTTTTTTTTTTTTTATTGTTGTTCTTATTATTGACATAATTGATAATTATTTTCTTACTAATTTTTGATTTCACAATTGTGTGCGTCATGGGTACCTTCCCTTTTTTTTTTTTTTCTTTGTGTTGGTTATAATATAATTGTGGTTAATAATAAAACTAAACTTTGATTCTTATATTCACTCCTTCTAATTTATCAAATTTTGTACGCTTTACTAAAACAATGAAATGAAAATGCAATTGGATTTTTTAAGTAAGGAGGACACGCCCTAAAGATTTGCTGGATATAAAAATATTAAGAGGTAAAGGTTTCCCCAAAAGCAAAAAAAAAAAATAAATAAATATATAAATTAATAAATAAATAACAATTACAAATTAATGAATAATATAATTAATATTAATCCTAATCAAAATAATAATATTTATTTTTGTATATTTATTTTCTTATATTCTTAAAAAAAAAAAAAAAAAAAAAAAAAATTTTTCTCTATATTTTGTGTACATATTGTGTAGACGGTGAATGGTTAAAATATTATGCACTTGATATTTATTACATTATATTATATTATTTTAATAAAAACAATTTTTATATAAAAATTACATAAAATATTTGTTTAAAAAAAAATAAATACCAAAACAACGATCGACAATTCATCTCGGACCTCACTCTCACTCTTACTCCGCAATGCGAGCGTTTCTTCATCGAACTATCGATTCCTTCTAATTTGAATGCATTTTTATTATTATAATTAATTTTGCCAGAGAAATCAATTCAAAGAGTAAAGTCTTTAAGCAGTAGCTTCTAAGGCTATAGCCAATAGGCTTTATCGCGCTTAAGATTTGAACCGGCAACGTTTACAACGTGGTGGTAACAATAATGTTCGCAATCATAAATTGCATTAATTTCATCTTGAAGAAAATTCTGTTCTCACTTAGTGATCTCATCTCACCACTTACCATTTTACTTGGTCGCCAATAAAATTCCCAAAAGTGAAACTTCTTCCCAAGTTCCCTTAGTTTGTCCGCAAGCCAAGTAAGTAATGTGACTGAATGGGCTAATAATAGCTCAAGAATGGCATTCCTTTCGGAAATTACCGACAAGTGTTGCCATATCGATGATTGCTAACAAAGTAAGATTAAGGTTTTGGTGACGATAGCTACCCCAAGTGATTGACGATTGAATATAATTTTCTTAATTGTTTGACCTCTGTAAGTACTTTCTAACATTACAATTTTATAATGCTATATATCACTGGCATGTCTATATCGTACTAATCATCTAGATTTAGATTCTAAACAACTGCGAAATCGCGAGAATAAATGATGTCGCAAGAAAATATAATTTTGGTAGGAAGGACAGATTTATGAATAAAAATGATTAATGTATTCAATTCTATTGATTCATAAAGTCAACGATATAGGATTAGATATGGAATAGCTAGCAATTGGCTATTGGGTAATAAATAGCCCTCGGGACTTTTGACTGGGACATGAATTATATTTTCTTGAAATATTCTTTAATGGCTTGTGATACATCAATCAATTTTCTCCTTTAAATTATGAGTGATTGTGCGCTTTTTGGCGCAAAAGCTTAGATTTCATAAAAGCCCAAGGAGAAAAGTCAAATGTCATTCAATCGCATGATCTGGTCCACCAATTCTTGCTTTTATGATCAGATCGGACATTTTCTCTAGAGCTTGCGATCACTCGTTAATCGTAATGTAAGCTTTGATCTACTGCACTGGGATTTTGAACGTGAACATATCAATTCGATAGGTGCGCTTTTCATCTACGTAGCCGTAAAAATGCGGTCGGTGTCGCTTAATTTAATCACACAAACTGTTAACACATACTACTCCCGGTCGATTATTTTTACCTTTGAAACCAATCAATGAAAACTATTTCAGGCGGATTGCAAAAAAGTGACGCCGTGACCTTGCTAGGAAATGGAACATTCTCCGTTAACGAAATTGATTTTCTAATTTCGATCTATTATTTTAATTATCCTCATATTTGTTATGAATCGGCGCAAAAATGTCGCAATATTGCCGGACACTCGATTGAAAGGTTCTTACGACGTTGTCTCATTTTATCGTATCGCGGCACCCGTATCCCGTACAGGCTTTTCATACCGTCCTTTTTAATCAACATATGATGTAAAGCAGTTTTTGATAAGCAAATCATGTCTGTCCATGCCTTGCAATTTAGGCACAAAAAACGTGATTATCACGTCGCAAAAACCATTCATCAGCCTGATCAGCTACATTTTCGAAAAGAAATGGTCCGATGATACGTCCAACTCAAAATCCGTATCAAATAGTGATACGTTTCCCAATCATCATTCGTGGATTTTCTGAATCCCAAATGAGGCAATTTCCTCGATTAAGCCCTCAAAGTGAAAACAAATCTCGTCGCTGAAGATGACGGGAAATAGGTGAATTTTGAAACAACCTCAGTCTTGCGGATGCTTGATCACAGGTCTTTTTTAAGTAACGGTCCTACTTATCAAATCTCATTTTCAATAGATCAGATTTTTCCATGCTATTGTAACTATTAATTGGAGGCAATTAATTGGCGAAAGTTGAGGAACGCGGACTATTTCAAAAGTAAATAATAAACTTGGCAAAGTTAAGCGTAACAAGAAGAAAGAGATTAAACACCATGACTTGACTTTACCGGAAATGGATGAAAATGGACTGTTCCTATGAACGGAGCTTTCATTAAATTTTATGCAAGGTTGAGCTGGGTCGAAATTTTTAAAACAGCTAGCGATTTTTGATATAGAAAATCTTAATATAAATTATAAATGCGAGGAAATGCTTCCCAGCAAGTGGCACCTAATTCTTTAATTGCATTGCCTTAATGACGGACCTTTTATGCACTGTTTGCAATATCCACGAGCTGCATGGTCGAGTGCGCATGATCCTTCAAAAGACGAAAGTTATAAGATAGGCCTCATTCTTCATGTCCATATGTCCAGCCGGCACTTGGGGCCTAATCACCCTCGAGATATTGAATTCGCATTTTTCCATTAGGGGTTTCACCCCAATGGGCTGAAGCCCTCACGGTAATGTACCCACGTTAAAACCACAAAGATATCTGTTTGCAATATCAAGAATTATGTAAACCCCTGTTTCACTTTGATCTGAAAGTTCTAAAACTTTTAATATTAGCGCGGAGCTCGTCACATTCGAAACATTAGATAGTGAATTGGTTGGCATTTCCATTACTCTCTAAGACAGAACTTATTTGAAAAACGCTTTTGAATGCCTTAACATATCCTATATATGAAATACAATATGAGTAATTAACAAAAAAAGGTAAAGAATATTATTAGTTTTTCCTCATGTTTTATGCATTCTTTTTTATGTAATTGATATCCACTGTCCCTTCGGCAATGTCTAGGCAGAGTTATTAGTAGGTTATTAAATGGATTAATGTTAAAAATCAGATCAAATTCAGTTTTACTAACAAAATTTTCCATTTGTTTGTTTCCACCAATGATAAAATATGAGATGCGCTAGCTTTGTCATCCCTTTCACTCCAGCCCAAGGGATTTTTTATAGAATTATATTCAATTTTCAGTTGAACACAGTATAAACACCTGATATCGGTCTCTTTGTTCATCAAGAGATTTATTAATATACTGTCAGATGGATGGATGGATGGATGGATGGATGCATATGACGAAAACGTGCATATATACTCATCGTATAAAGTCTCTCATTACTTAGTATCAAAAACTAAACTGACACATGCATTGAATATATTGATGATAAGAATAATTTATTTAAGCATCCGTCATACCTGATATACCTAAAATTTAAAGAATGTATCTTTATTCGTATGCTTCACTAATTGCAGAGAATGCTTACATACATTTCTACATAGAACGCATGCGTTTACTTTAATCACTTATTCATAAAAACAATGTTACATAAAATTCTACAAAGATTTTCACAATTTTTACCAAAAATCATTCAATTCCTTTTTTTTCCCAAACAATTTCTTCTCTTTTTTTTATCCACACAATATTTTGTGTATGCTTTGGCTTCATCGTATCATTTCGCTCTTATTCTCCTTTGTCTCATCATTCGTACTACCATGGTTATGTTTATGTAAAACGTATATTGTGCGGCGTCTGCAACAGAACCTAATACGCCGGGTAAATTTATCGTTTGGTTTCGTAATGAAACAACGCTACTTGTCTTATGGCAGCCACCTTATCCAGCTGGCATATATACGCATTACAAAGTGTCTATAGAACCACCTGATGCCCTAGAAAGTGTATTGTATGTCGAGAAGGAAGGTGAACCACCCGGTCCAGCTCAGGCAGCCTTTAAAGGCCTGGTACCCGGTCGCGCCTATAATATTTCAGTCCAAACTATGTCAGAAGATGAAATTTCCTTACCAACAACAGCTCAATATCGTACCGTACCTTTGCGACCGTTGAACGTAACCTTTGATAAGGACTTTATTACGTCAAATTCATTTCGTGTGCTATGGGAAGCACCAAAAGGCGTTTCTGAATTTGATAAATACCAAGTTTCCTTTGCTGCCTCGAGACGCCAATCGAACGTACCTAGAACTGATGATACGACAGCCTATTTTGATTTTCGCGATATACCTGAACCGGGCAAAACGTTTAATGTGATAGTGAAGACGGTTTCAGGTAAAGTGACCTCTTGGCCAGCTACAGGTGACGTCACGTTAAGACCTTTGCCAGTGCGTAATCTTCGCTCATTCAACGACGATAAGACAAGTAGTATGATTATTGCTTGGGAACCGGATCCGGCTAGCGCCCAAGATGAATACCGTATCGTTTATCATGAATTGGAAACTTTCAATGGCGACACAAGCACTCTATCGACCGAAAGAACACGTTTTAGTCTGGAAAGTCTATTGCCTGGTAGAAATTATTCAGTTTCTGTGCAAGCGTTATCGAAGAAAATGGAGTCGAATGAAACGACAATATTTGTAGTAACACGTCCATCTTCGCCTATTATAGAAGATTTGAAGAGCATAAAAATGGGTTTAAACATTAGCTGGAAAAGTGATGTAAACTCGAAACAGGAACAATATGAAGTATTATATTCCCGCAACGGTACTTCAGAAGTGCGCACAGTCTTTACGAAAGAGTCAAGACTTGTTATTAAAAATCTTTATCCCGGCGCGGGCTACGAAGTAAAAGTTTTCGCTGTAAGCCACGGCCTGAGGAGTGAACCTCATGCTTATTTTCAAGCAGTTTGTAAGTTCAATTCTCTCTTTCACATAAAACTATCGGTTCAAAGGATTATGGCATTTTTTTAGATCCAACTCCTCCCAGAAATCTGACAATTGAGACGGTCCGAAGTAATTCAGTTTTAGCACATTGGCTCCCGCCAGAAAATAGCAATTTTACCGAATACATAATACGTTATCGTACTGGTAGTGAACAGCAATGGATTCGTTTACCTAGCGTACGCACAACGGAAGCGGAAATTACAGATATGACCAAAGGTGAGAAGTATACGATACAAGTGAACACGGTTAGTTTTGGTGTGGAAAGTCCGTCACCTCAAGAAGTAAATACCACTGTACCGCCAAATCCAGTTTCAAATATTATACCTTTGGTGGATTCACGCAACATTACGCTTGAATGGCCTAAGCCTGAAGGTCGTGTTGAGGCATATATTTTGAATTGGTGGCCTACGGACAGTCCAGCAAAAACGCAAACCAAAAATGTTTCGGAAAATAAGTCAAGTAAGTCTTCTATCACAAACTAATTTATAAAAGTCCAATAAACACAATACTTATACAATTTTTGTCCCTACAGCTGATGATATTTCCACTGTTCGAGTGCTAATTGGAGAATTGATGCCTGGTGTGCAATATAAATTTGATATTCAGACTACTTCATATGGCATATATTCGGGAACGACTCATCTTTCCACACGAACAATGCCTCTTATACAATCTGAAGTTGTTGTTGTCAATGATAAACAAGAAGATGAACGAGATACGATTACATTATCGTATACGCCCACACCACAGTCATCGTCGAAATTTGACATTTACCGCTTCTCTCTAGGTGATCCTGAAATTAAGGATAAAGAAAAACTAGCCAACGATACTGATCGTAAAGTAACGTTTACTGGTTTAGTGCCAGGCCGTTTATACAACATCACAGTATGGACAGTAAGTGGAGGTGTGTCCAGTTTACCTATACAGAGACAAGATCGCTTATTCCCAGAGCCGATAACGCAATTACACGCCACGAACATTAGCGATACGGAAATATCTTTAAGATGGGATATACCAAAAGGAGAATTCAACGATTTCGATGTTCAATATCTCACCGCCGATAATATTTTAGCACAGAATATAACCAATAGAAACGAAATAACTATAACGGATTTAAAACCACATAGGAATTATACATTTACTGTAGTAGTGAGATCTGGTACAGAATCATCAGTATTGCGTAGCAGTTCACCGTTGTCTGCTAGTTTCAGTACTAATGAAGCAGTGCCAGGCAAAGTTGAAAGATTTCATCCGATAAACGTGGAGCCGAGTGAAATACTGTTCGAATGGCTTTTGCCACAAAGTGAAGCTAATGGTATAATACGTCAATTTTCCATTACATACGTAAATATAAATAATGCCAGCGAAAGGCGAACAGTAGATTTTGATTCATCTGAAACCACAGGATCGATAAAGAGTTTAAAGCCCGGCGAAACGTATGTATTTAAAATTCAAGCAAAGACATCGATTGGCTACGGCCCTGAAAGAGAATTTAAACAAACAATGCCAATATTGGCGCCTCCTAGACCGGCAACGCAAGTGGTACCCACCGAAGTTTACCGCAGCTCATCGACAATACAAATACGTTTTCGTAAAAATTATTTCTCCGATCAAAACGGTCCAGTAAGTTCTAGAATAGGAACTTTAAGAAAAAATACCATATAATTGTTGTTGTTTTTTTTTTTTTTTTTACTTTACATTACAGGTGCGTTGGTATACGATAATTGTCGCTGAAGATGATACCAAGAACGCTTCTGGTTTAGAAATGCCCAGTTGGCATGACGTGCAATCATACAGCGTATGGTTACCATATCAAGCTGTTGATCCGTATTATCCATTTGAAAATCGCTCAGTTGAAGACTTTACCATCGGCACAGATAATTGCGAAAATCGGAAAATTGGTTATTGCAATGGCCCTTTAAAATCGGGCACCACCTATCGCGTAAAGGTGCGCGCATTTACAGCGCCCGATAAATTCACCGACACCGCTTATAGTTTTGCAATACAAACAGGTAAGAATGTTACACATAACAAGCGGGGGTCTTATAAAATTTGGGCTTACGGGTTCCATAGGTAAATTGACAACTTTTTCAAAAAATTATTTTACATGCCTTGGTATATTGACAAGTTTTTCAAAAAATTATTTTATATGTCTTGCCCTTAAAAACAAAAATCTAAGATCTCCTAACTTCACGCGGTAAGTGAAAACGTAAAACTACTAAAACTAAGGAGAGAATTTTCTTTCAACATATTCAATTCATTCATTTTTCACTTTTCATATTTTTTTTTAATCGAACCCCTTTTTTCAATTCATTTTCGAAATAGATCAAGATAACACTTCGTTAATTGTGGCCGTCACGGTCCCTTTAACTATTATACTGATCCTGTTGGTAACGCTGGTCTTTTATAAGCGGCGTCGTAATAATTGCCGTAAAACTACTAAGGACTCAAGAGCTAATGACAATATGTCGCTGCCGGATAGCGTTATCGAACAAAATCGTCCTATATTAATAAAAAATTTTGCGGAACATTATCGCATGATGTCGGCCGATTCAGATTTTCGCTTTAGTGAAGAATTTGATGAATTAAAACATGTCGGTCGAGATTTGCCCTGCACGTTTGCTGATTTGCCGTGCAATCGTCCAAAGAACCGGTTCACCAATATTTTGCCATATGATCATTCGCGTTTCAAATTGCAACCGGTCGACGATGATGAGGGTTCAGATTACATTAATGCCAATTACGTGCCGGGCCATAATTCGCCGCGTGAATTCATAGTTACTCAGGGTCCCTTACATTCGACACGTGACGACTTTTGGCGTATGTGCTGGGAAAGTAACTCTAGAGCCATTGTTATGTTAACCCGCTGCTTCGAGAAAGGTCGTGAAAAATGTGATCAATACTGGCCTAACGACACGGTTCCAGTCTTTTACGGCGACATTAAAGTACAGATATTAAATGCAAGCCATTATCCTGATTGGATAATGACTGAATTTATGGTGTGCAGAGTGAGTTTTAAATTTCCAAAAATTTCTCTTCTTTATTCTATTATTTGTGA
Source organism: Glossina morsitans morsitans (assembly GCA_001077435.1). Taxonomy (NCBI): domain Eukaryota; kingdom Metazoa; phylum Arthropoda; class Insecta; order Diptera; family Glossinidae; genus Glossina; species Glossina morsitans. The sequence goes on along the minus strand of CCAG010010328.1, from coordinate 10,250 downwards.
ATAACTAATACAATAAAATTTTAGGGTAGTGAGCAAAGAATAGTGAGACACTTTCATTTCACAACATGGCCCGATTTCGGCGTCCCAAATCCACCGCAAACTCTAGTACGCTTCGTGAGAGCATTTCGCGATCGCATCGGCACAGATCAAAGACCTATTGTAGTACATTGTAGTGCTGGAGTCGGTCGTTCAGGCACTTTTATTACATTAGATCGTATATTGCAACAGATTAATACCTCAGATTATGTAGATATATTTGGCATTGTCTTTGCCATGAGAAAAGGTACCCGAATATATATTTAAACGCTTCATATAGCAAATCTAAGTTTTATCATTTTCAGAACGCATATGGATGGTTCAAACAGAACAACAGTATATATGTATACATCAGTGCTTATTGGCTGTGTTAGAGGGTAAAGAAAATATTGTCGGTCCTCCCCGAGAAATTCATGATAATGAGGGTTATGAAGGTAAATTTTAAATATCTAAACTTTTTTTTTTTGTGTTTTTTCTTTTTTCTTTGGGGGTTTACTTAGATTACTCTAAACATGATGTGAAAAATATGCAAATACAGTTAATATTATCCTCTACAAATATGCTTAGCGTATCGGTACATTCAATTAAAATTCCGAGGTTTGATTACATTTTTCTAATAAATTGTAATTTTTCAGTGCAATCTCAATTAAGTTTGAATGAAAATATTTGGATGTGGTGACAGCTTCAGACATCAAAAGCTATACTGAAATTCGTAAAACCGTTAAAAAATTAATCGAAATAAAGAATATTACGATGGTTGATAGATAAAAATTGAAACATAAAAAGACAAGAACTTTGAAATGAGTCTTTCTTATTAACAATCAAGGAAAGAGAGGTTTCCTTCTCTTTTTATTAACTGAGAACTTGTCAACTGGATAGTAAATATTCAAGCTAAATTACAGATCAATGACGATTGCTATAAGCTATCGATGCAAATAGATTGAGGCTTTTCGGTCCCCATTTGGCTTTTTATACCTCAACGCTTAGAATTCCGTATATTCCAACAATAAATAGAGAAGAAGAGAGGATGTCCTACTAACTGCATGCAGCTTTCTAACAGTAATAAAACTAACCGTTTTAGATGTGTTTTAAAATATCAATTAAAAATGTAATTCGAGAGAGACTGGGTTTTTAATGAACATAAATAAGAATGTTATAGTTGGGCAAGGTCACCCATTAGACACCCTAAAGCGCCAAATGCCTCTTTAAATGCATAATTTTCATCGAAGCCCTCATATTGGAGGATACTCAGCCGTCAATGTGGTCTAAATTTGGCAAACTTAATTCGTATCTTGAAGATTTCATTATTTTCCAGTTGCTTCCGTCATAAGAAGCCACACATTAGGCTTTGTCGTCGTAGAAGGGTTTGCTTTCATCAGAACGCCTTTATATGGCTCGGCCTAAAAAATAAATTTATATGATCCAAATTTCCTATGGTTGAATAACTAAGAATAAATTTTCGTCAGAAAATGTTCGAAAGTAAACCTTCTTGTCATATAAAGCCTTATTTTTCATTGGAATCCTTATATGGATTAAGATCCAAAAAACAGTTTTACCTGATCCTAATTCGGTAGCTTTAGTCTTTATGTCAAAGTATTATTATAAAGGAATTTTCATCAAGAAGTATTAGAAATTAGGCCTGTTCACCATATAAAGATTCAATTTTCAAGGTTTCAAAAAATTGTCCCATCCGATGTAAAGTTTCCACACCAATTGAGAATGTCCAGATAATATTACTCGGCGATTTTTATGCCGAATTTCAAAAATTACTATATTTTCTCTTTGAAGGGCTTCTCAAGGCAAGACTTTATGTGGAAAGTGTTTGAAAAAGCTTTCCGATCCTAACCATTTTCAGTAGCGTATCTCCCTTGTGCCAAAACACATCAGTGTACCAAATTTCATCAAAATATCTCAATAATTGCAGCCTGTACATTGAACACAACAAACAAGATGGACGGACAAACAAGTTTACATGAATTCAGAAAGTGATTCTGAATCGATTGGTATAACAAAATGGGATGAGGCCTTTATCAAATCTGCCTGCGTGTTGCATACATCCGCAGAAAGTTAATATATCCTTGTATCAGAAGTAATGCCGGGTATTAAAATATTGCATTCCTATTTGTACTATTTGCACTTCCGCATTCACTACCAGAAAATGTGGATTTTATTAGTTTCTCTCATTTCATTTTTTATCACATATTAAAAATACGCATCGCAAACTCGAAAATATGTAGGTATCGTTGATTTTTATGTCTTTCTAAATGGAATTAGTCTAGAACCAGGTCTACGGATTTCAAAGATTTCAAAACTATTCTTCGCTCAATTTCGCTGATCAAGTTGACCGTGAAGTTCACTATTTATCAGATACTGCTCTGAAATTTGTAAAGTGTATTTACCTACAGCGTTTGAAAAATATTACGAATCATTTCATTGATGTATTGACAATTAAAGAAAAATTTGAAGATATATATATGCGTCACATATCATGGATATTCAAGGTTCACCGAAAATAGTTTTGTGACCTGTTCACGGATTAAATAAAATTCCCTATAAGAATTTGAAAACTAAATAAAAGCATAACTTTTGCATATTTTTCCATCATGTAATAATATTTGCTTTATTTATTTGATTTATTATTGTTTTTTGTTTTCGATTTTTATTATTTAAATATTTTTGATTAATAATCACACCATCGGTGTTGGGTTAAAAACCTGTAACTAACCAAAGCATTATAAAATTTATCTTTTCTTTCCCTATTTCTTCGCACATCGCCTAAAACTCCTATCAAATTGAATTCATTACATTTTATACACTCTACATCAATACATGAATTTTAATGAACATGTAATTCACAAAAAAAAACATTACCAAAAAAAAAAAACAAAAAAAAAAAAAAAACTAGAAAAACAAAAATGAAAACAAATGAATCTTAGGACAAGGTCAAGAAATCTCATTTGATGAGAATGGAGAGATAGTAGCCATCGTTGAAGATCATCCTAACGAATTGTCAGAAGTGTTGCATCCGGAAGAAGCAGAAGCTATTGATAAAGAGAATGCTATTGTCATACATGACGACCAACAACCACTCACTGACTATGAAGGTTCGATTTTGAAAGCTTCGACAACTACGTTTGGCACTAGTGCTCATCAGAAGCAAGGTTACAGTAACACGGACTCAATTGATAGGTGACATACGGTCAATCAGAATGATAACAACAATTCGGTAGTTATTGTTCTGGTAGATAATAAACCAAGTTCGATGATTTGTAAAGAGAATTCTATCGATGTGATAAGCATCGGCGGCAACACGACCAGCAGCCTTAGTGCGAATACACAATTATCGAATGGTGGCAGTGGTATCATTATTAACGGTCATGCTACCCTACAGCACAGACGTAAATCACAATTAATTACTTTCAGCGCCTCCACCTGTGATATTAAAAATAGCTTAAGTCACGAAATTATAACGCCCAACAATTGCAATACCTCGCATCTTAAAAATAATCCCAGAAATAGTTTGGTAGGCAGTATTGGGAGCGGTAATGTTATGGGAATGCCAAATCCCCGTCTCAGTTTTGCTGAAGAAGACATTATGGTTACTAACTGTCATAATGGTCAACCGAATGGTTCCTATACTGGCTCTGGTTCAGGCTCTGGATCGGGTTGTGGTTCGGGCGGCCCTGATCAGGAATTAGAAGATGAAGTTTTTCGTCGGCGTTCATTGGAAGTCGACGAGGAAGCTCAAGAAGCTTTATATGAAGAAGAATATGGTACACATATCGAAATGAAATCGAATAATGCTAACGATGATAGCGGCGGCGGTAGTTATGAAGATTCACACGCTATGCATAGTTCTTTAGGTGGCAGTAATCGCAACAGCTTGGAGAAAGACGATGACGACGATATGGAAGTTGATGTTATTAGCACAGACGTTAGTTGTTATGATCAATTATTGGGCAGTAGTTGTAATACTCGCAATGACGACGATGATATTGCTACCATTGTAGCTGATGGGGAAACTTACACAAAGTTCACAAAAAATACTTTCAAAAAAGGACTTAACGGTGTCGGTGCTTATAGCGTAAACGGTGTTACAATTGGTGGTAATAACGGTGGTGGTGATTGTAGTTCAGGTGGCATTGGTGAAAATGGCGGCGTTATATATGCCAATCCATTTATGGGTTTGTATCATATCCTATATCTTATAGATTTATTAATACATTGGATGGTAGCTTGAAAATCACGTAAGATTTTATTTTAATTTTTTAATTTTTTTTTTTTTTTTTTTTACATTCAAAATTTTGCAACTAACAAAGCACATTTTTTATTTCTAATTTTTACTTATCTTAGTCATAAAACTTTGAAATTTCATTATCTAGCTAAGAAAACTGACCGTCCATAACTGCGAGACAAAATTCAAATAATGAAGACTCACAGCTTTTAAGACCATTTTAAAATTTTATAAAACTATTCGCTTCATAGTGTTCTCTTTTTTTTTTTTTTTTTTGATTTTGCACCATTACCGACACCCCCATACTAAATTTTTTGTAAAGTTCCTTCAAACGTGAAGAATTTTTCAATAAGTGCATCAATGTTTTCCACAATCGTATTGTCCTTTTGTATGGTTTGCGAGATGTTGTCGTGACAATTCGATGCAATCCAACTACTCGAAACGGCACAAATTCGTCACAAAAGCATGACTACATTCGACTACAGTATGCCGCTCATATAGTCGATAAAGTGGAATCGTCAAGAAAGCTTCCGCACACAATCGCTATATTTTTTGTACTTCTTGTTGCTAACAGTGAGGGCATCCGTAAAATACCCGACAAATGGCGAAGGACCATACGTAACGATGGTGGCTGCTTCGATTATAAAACTTTGTATATATAGAACACTTTCAATAAATATGAATTTTATCAAAAGAGGTCGAGAAATTCGATTTGTAGACCTAATAGAAACATAATAACGTATATGATTTGCTAACGACAATTTTTCACATTTCCCGGCCAAAGGATCTCTTGGCTTTGAAACAAACCCTAAATCATATCATTTCTAAGTGTTTGCAAAAGAGCTGAATGTAATGAAAAGAAGGAATATTAGGTGCGATAAGATCTTTCATCCAAGCAGTTAAATTCCTTTGTTCGCTGCCTTAGGAAATTTCAACTGGCCATACATCATCTCTCTCTCTCTCGCTATTTGAATTATGTGAACGTTTTGCCTTTGACTTCAAATCAAATTGTTGCCACAACTGCTGTTCACCATTCTTGACTGCAGATTCCACTGCACCAGGTTCCTATGCAGGATTATCTGTCATTAGATTGATATAAAATTAGTGCAATGCAAGAAATGTCCCCTTGTTAATATATAATATTCTCTCACCGAGAAGTGAGTTCCGAGCTTATCTGCGTTATTTTTGCAATATTTTAATTTCAAGTTTCTAACCTTCGTTGCAAAGCATAGAACTTAAAAATTTCCAATCGCCTTAGACCACTTCTGCCACTGACTTCAAAGTAAGCATTCTTGAATTCTCGCAACCGTTCCACAGGTGTTGGCCTCTAGGGAGCATATTTCTTTTAACTTTGCTTTCCTTTCAACAGCAATTTTGAAGAAATTAATATAACGATATGGATACTTCACTTTTCTGGACAATGATACAAAAGTCAATCACTCTGAAAACCACTATAAGGGAAACAACTATTTAAAAAAAAAAAAAAGTCCTTAAGAGATATAATAGGATTCGTTTGGATATGTTTTAGTTTTTCTGAGAGGCAATTTTTTTTGTTCACATTCCTTCATCATGAAGGGGATGAGAAAGCACTATATTTGTCGTTGCGTTTGTGATCGCCACAAAAACACATCACAGATCACTTAATTGTCATATGTATAGTTGATTAACGTAAGATTCTAAGTCGATCTGGTCTGAACACTGAGTTATATAGACACTATTTGATCTATGTACTCTTAATGAATAGCCGTAGATCGATTTTGAGAATAAGCGTACTTTCCCCACAATAACCCAATATACGCCGGAATGTTGTGCATTTATATTTTCGTGCGATAATCCAATAAATGTACGACACGAAGCAGAAAACTATTGTTGATTAAGTATAAGAAATATTGATTTAAAAATTGATGCAAATATTTCCAATGAAGATCAACGAAGAAGTTAATGTATGAACAGTCAGTTAACTTACATGCCTGTAATTATTTTTATGAATTAAATTCAAGGTGATGGATAGCAAAGATTCTCCTCCAAGCCTTATTACATAATTTGGTAGATTTTGCAGCACCCTTTAGTAGTAGAGTCTCTACAAGAATATACAAATTGCTTATAAAATCACGAAACACTACCTGAAATCTATTAATTGACTAAAAGCCTATTTAAAGATTATTGACTTTTTTTATTATAAATATATTTCTAATTATTTAAATTACGTAATAAATTTCTTAAAATAATCATATTTGCATTATGTTTTACAGATGATGAAGGTATAGCAGAATCAGGCATGTAAATATATAAACCAAGGATACCGAAGAATCTGTTAACTTTATTGGGAAAATATTAAAACAAAAAACAAAATATATATATATATATAAAAAAAAAAATGAGAAGAGAAAAGAAAGAAAGAAGAAAATTACTTCAAGAGAAAGAGACAAAGGCCACTGATATTAAAGGATCGTATTTTATTTAATTAGACAATAGAATCAATAAATATTTTAGGCAAGCAACTGGGACAAAAGAAAAACATACATACAGAGAAAACTTGTCCTATTTTAAGAGACAGTAGAAACTCTTCCTAAATTAAAATTAAAAAGAAAATAATTTAAAACTCGAAACTTACACACACATATATATATATATATATGAATATATATATGTGTAGAAGAATCTCTCGCCAATAAGTAACAAATAGAATGAATAATAATAATAATAATAATAATGCAAATATTTTAAGTTACAAGTATACCCAGCAATCGACAGACAATTGAAACTATTTTACATGAATCGCATAGAAAAGAAACTAATCGAATATTTAGTATATATATGACCGCAAACGCAGACTCACACACAAACATACATACATACATACAGATACCCACACATACATATACACGCATATACATGTACACGGACAAGGACAAGGACAAGGACAGACGCACACACATATGTATACACAGAGACGCACATATACATACTTCAATATATATATATGTTTATATATATAAAACATTAATCGGAACATATGCTAATAGATGTTTAAATTTTTTTAACCTCAATTTTTTTTTTTCTTTTTTTTGTTTTAAGAACGTTTACACATACATCACGAGGCAATATAGCCGCGTACTATAATATAATTTTTAATTTAAAGTTAAATATGTATAAAACTAATAATCATGACAAAAGCAAACAAAAAAAAAAAAACAAAATGAAAAACAATTCTTCACATCAGCTAAGAAAAATTAGTCGATAAATTTATTTAGCCAGACATACACTTTTTATTAGCCGCAATTTATTTTTAATGAAATCATTATAAGCAAAAGAAAAAAGAAAAAAAAATCAACAAAAAACAATAACACTTTCTTCCTTTTATTCACATTTTGTAAAGATAAAAAATGTTTAAGATAACAGTAATTATTTAGTCTTACATATATATATATATATATGCATATGTATATATATATATATATTCAAATATTTATAATCTCATTCATTGTGTAACGATGAAAATGCAATATTGTATTTTTTTTTCCTTTCTTATTTTTAATAACCGTTAATAATGTGAAAAATAAAAAATATAAAAAACGTCGCATCTAGCCTCATAAAACGTATAAGAATTAAAAATCGTCGATTTATTTATCCGAAGCATTAGGGTTAGCCTTTTCCTCGCTAGGCAGGCAACTTGTGCACTTATTGGGCATATTGGACTTGTCCGTAAAACACGGATACAAAACTGCACAACTTATGCAGAGCATTTCTGCTAAGTTGAGTTCACAGTCGCAAAAACCTTTTCTGCTAAGCGTCGTGAATTGATTTGTTGTTGATTTGCAGAATTGGAGAGGAAGAAGAAGAAAAAATATAAATCTTCTCTACTCCCTAAACAAAAACAAAATTCAATAATTTCAATGAAGTTCAAGAAAAAATCAATAACAATTTATGAGGTAAGCTTCTTCCCAAAATCGTTTCAAAATATTATAATCACATAAATAAATCGTACAAGTTGTGTCCTATATATTCTCCATCTTTTATTAAATTCTAAACCCCCTTGTCCGGCTGTCTGTCTGTCTGGCTAATATCTGTGGTTCTGCGGAGACAAAAAGAAATCTGCTGCAAATTTGCCAAAAACGTTGGAAGTCCTCACACGCAAATTGGTACTGAGACTAAACCAAATCAGTCAAATGATACGCCCAAAGTATAACCTAACATAAGACTACTTGTGTTTTCAAAAAAAAAAAAAAAAATTTCGCTTTTTGCTCATTACTTATATATCGTAACGGATACAGTGATAAAAATTTACATATATATTCTATGGATAGTCCTGCAGCATTTGTATAGAAAATGGAATGGATTTGGACCAAGTCGAATACAACTTCTTTCTTGTGTTTTTCTTAAATAAGCATAAATTGCGATAATTTCTTTCTATTGAACTTTCCAATCTTCAAAACTTTCTTTTTGATCGCACACTACTCTTCATTCTTACCTTCTTATATTAATGGAAAAGGAATGCAAGAGAAAATAAAAGAGTATAAATCCAAGGAAAAGAACGCAGAGTACAGAGTACTGTACTTCCTACACGACTAAGTTCGTTTAGCTCAATATCAATGAAATCCTAATATATTGTGCAGCCCAAAATGTAAACAACAAGTAAGAGAAGTTACCTATCAACCTGTGGAATATAGTCATCAAATCTTATTTTATATTTACCCGGCTGCTACGCTCTATATAGTTCTAAACTTAAGAAATTTTATTTCTTAATTCCTCCTTTCTTAACCCGTATACTCGACGCAGCAACAATGTTAAAAATTGATTTTGTAGAAGCGTCTCAATGCGTTAGGTTCTTTTAATCCTTGCCTTAGGCGTCTGCACCAAAACCGTTCGCTCAAGCCTTTATTTTCTTTTTAAATGATAATATTAAAAAATTATGAATAAATTAAAAAAATAAAAAAGCCAAAACATGTTTTAAAACATTACTTTGAAAGATTCTGCTCGTTTTTTAAAAAATTGTGTAAAAATCTGTCAATTACATTTACTTGAATTGAATCGGAAACTAATCCAATTTTTTCATAGATTTTTTCATAGCACGTTCCCTTAGTTGTTTTTCCAAGTCTTCATTAATACCGCCCAGTAACATCGAGGCTGTTGTTGAGACGAGACTTTACCAACAGCTTTATTATCACGTTTGTGACTTTCCCCGCGGGTAATTCTCTCATCATCGCTACTGCTTGATTTTTTACTCTTTTTCTTGTGTTTCTTGTGTTTTTTGCTCTTTTTGCTGCTGTGTTTTTTATGTTTCTTGTGTTTTTTCTTTTGCTTATCAGATTCATTTTCCGAATCACTTGACTTCTTAGCCTTTTTACGCTTCTTTTTCGACACGTGTTATGGCGTCCTTTTTTATGTCCGTATGTGCGTAGTTGTGCGTAGATCAACAAGTTGAAGGATATCCTACACTGTTTGCAAAATGAATACGACGATAGCCACTCCTGAGCTTCTAAATTACGTACACAAATTGGCAGGTCATGATAAAATAGAAATATATGTGTAGCTTGTACTTTTTTTTTAATTTCCATCTCGATTTTATACATCTAATATTGCAGGTTTGAAAAGTTTGCTATGTATTTTCATATGTTTTGGAGTATATCAAAAAGTTTCGAGCTTTTCCTTACAACTCACAGACATTCTAAACTCGATCTAAATTAATATGTTTTTACTTTTTGAATAATTTTAATATTCGCATTTAATACTAATTTAAAGTAAGTTATCAATCAATATTTCGCTTTTATTATCAAATTATGTTGAATTGAATAGAAACCTACCTGCCCTTTCCACGGTGGACAAGAACAAATTCTCAAATGGTCAAACCATATAAATCTTGTTTTTTAAAATAAACCTTAATGTGAATTTTTTTCTTTCCAACTTAAAAATCCAAGATGTCTTTGCATGCAAAAGGGAATTAATTATCGCATCTTCTGAATTGGCGATTTTTACGAAT
>CCAG010010325.1:0-10446 GCA_001077435.1 Glossina morsitans morsitans | reverse complement strand
CCCATTATATTTGTGGAAGTATCCGAAGCTAGGCCCCAAGATCTCTCTAAAACAGCCTGAAGTGAACGTTTATTACTTCAATTAAAGGAAAACATGCTATTAATCGCCTGTATGTCAAGTGATTACTCTAGGTCGTCCTCGGATCCCATTAAATATTTATATATCTTCGTTATATGTTTGACAATAATTCTTTGAACTTTTCAACTTATTTCTTAAATTCACTTTTCAGCGGGCAAGCTGATCACATTTGTTTATACCCTGCAGTAGTTATAGTGCAGAGTGTATTCTGGCGCTTGTGCTGTGTTTATCTGTTCGTCCGTGTAGTTTTTCATTTAACTCATACATCACAATTTGAAGGGATGTAGCCCACTGAGTTATTGCAAAGCAAGGGCGAACTATATTGACTATGTACGTATGACTTAGTGGAGACTTATTTATGACCAGACCATATACTACGCTGTGTTTTTTGGAAAGTTGTTGTGTGAAATTAATTTGCAATTTTATATTTTTCTAAGCAAATACCGGCGAAAGCTTTTTTTCGCAGCATGCATGATATACATGTTGAAAGGGTTTGTATGACAATGAAACCTAACATTGATTGTACTCTAAACTCTGAATTCTGATAACCAAAGCCGCCAAAAACATTTAAGGGTCGACCTTCCCGATCTTAATGTTTTAAACCGATTTGAAATGGATTTCTCACCCAAGTTGCAAATATGAGGTGTAGAAAAAAGTTCTGTGTCTTAAAATTAGTCGCTTTAAAAAATGCGCCTAAGTCGTTCAATTTTGCGGACATTTCCCGTCTTTACAGAAAAAGTAAGACGTAGAGCTGACATATGCTTCGCTATGAAAGGAAGAATTTTCTTAATAAAATCATTTCGGACGGTGAAAAATGGATTCCGTACGCCAACCCTAAACGAAAGAAACTATGAATTGACTCAGCCCAATCGTTCGTATCTCTTGGAAAGTCGAATATTCATGACGAGAAGGCTGTCTATTGCCATCGACCTCTTTATGCTTATACCTCACTACACAACATATACCTCACTAAAATTTCTTCTAATGAAGCAATTAATTTCAATGGACCTGGAGAATCTATTTTCATAACTAAAATCTACACCCATTTTGATAAACGCCTTATGCTATAAAAAGCAGATGGACAAAGTTAAATCAGCAACATTTAGACACCTTTGTGTGTCTACAAAGTACGGTTTAAATTATTGTGAGTATATGTTACACGAACAACAAACATTACAAAAAGAGTTTACTTCTATCCTAGCTTAAGAGAGAGAGAGAGCAAATAAGCAGACGATTAGAAGAAAGTATCATTCAATTTGATGTTTGCAGATACCCCGGCACAAGCATACTGAACACGTGCAACTGAACATATGCAACTTTTTTTCCTTTCTGTTCACCAACAGCATTAACTCAAAAGTCAATATCCTTGGAAATGTCAGACACTAAACTAACGTAACGTGCATCTTCTCGTTTAAGAAGTGAGTGTGTTATCGTGTTTATCTGTCTATTTATCCACCCGTCCGTTTCTCGAATCGTCTGTCCTACTTCACTATTTGTCGTTTGCAGTTCGAGTTTGAGTTGAAAATGCAACAAAAAAACTCTGAAGTAAAATCGATTAATTACTCTGGCCTGTAAACCGCATTTTGAATGACATTTATAAATTGATTGTTGCCGTTCTTGACGTTGCTGTTTGTTGCATATCTAAAGACTGTTGTGTTTCACTCTTGTTTCTGTTACTGTTTTCTATGTTTTTTCCTTTTTTTTTTTATGGGCTGGACGGCGGGGGAATGGTTCTATTGTTTGCTTTTCCTGGTTTCAGTGTTTAGAGTGTTGTGTCCGTTCTTCTTGTCCGTTAAAATGAATTGCACAAAAGCCGATTGCCCAACACAACATCCATAATAACACCACAATCATCATGCAGTCGTTTACACACATCGACACCCGTACATGCACCCACACGCACACTCATCCATTTCATTCAATTCTGCAGTAATTTGGGTTCAGCTTAGTTATGCAATTTTCTCTCCTTATTCGCCGGCATGTTTCCTGTGTCGGCTAGTGTTTTCCATGTAAGCAGCTCTGTGTATGCGTTTTCCAAGTTCGACAAATTAGGCAAAGAGTTGATACGAATCAAAAATCATCGAGGAAACGTACAATACTCTATTTCTTAGTTAGATGACTGCTAAGATGAAAGAAGCGTTCGATTCTCGTAGAAAAAGAGTTAGGCCGCTCTGGGGACATAGCAAAATGTCTGTCCTATTATTATTATTGTTATTGGTTGTTAAAATGGTCGTTTATATTATTTTCTATATTCTTTGTCTCTTTCATGGATATCTGTACCCCCCAGAACCTGAGCTATCGTCCAATTAGTATATGACCACATAACGTCCATCTTTTCTGTTCGCAAACATAAATTGACCTTTTGATAAAGCATTCCAAAACAATCTCATGTATATATATATATATGTTTTTTAACATGTCCCTATTCATGCGATCGTTGAAGATCAGAAGAAAGTGTGGAAAGACGAAACAAACAGGCAGCTGGTGGCCACAGCCTATTGCGTGTGTAAGCACTCGGCCTAGCTACGACCAATTGAACTCTACAGCCTTACGGTTTGCATAGTCAACACTGATTTGATAGCCGCGATTCTTACATAATGGTCTGTTAATGTGGCGTAAATGAATTTTCCTTTTCCTTTGCCTTTCTTTGCAGTCAAATTGCTCGGCACCTTTCGTACATGAGTCCAAGCTTATCCGTTAGATGTGATATCGGAACTTCGATATTAGGTCTTCTCTTCTTCGTTTTTCTGTTTCGTTTCGCATAATACCTAAGAGTAAAAATTGATTTAGTTCTGTTGTTACTTACTACTGATGATATAAAGAAATGAACTGCAAGATTAGTAGGCATCTCTCTACGATTGAAATTTTATGCATTTAAATGTCATATGTGTGTGTAAACAGACTCAGTATATATAGAATTGTGTGCATATTCGCATAAATCCGATATATAATTTTCAAGTAAATAGCAAACAGTAAAGCAATAAATCATACAAGTTTTGACAAATTACTCTATAAAATAAATTAAGTACAATAAATACTGAGAGAATTTTATACTGAATTTTGCATTACTTTTTTTCTTGTTGCTCTTAAAATCTGAATAGAAATTTATCATGAAAATGGAAAATTTTGAATAAACGCAAATAAAAATTCGATTAAATGAAACACAATCCGACATATCGTAGTCATTTTTTGCATGTGTCGGTATGAAAAATATATTCAGATTATTTTCATATTAATCACAAAAATACATATAAATGCATACTTATTGCATTCATAATGTCTATATAGATATGCGTAAATATATATTGCCGTCAGGCAGATTGACACATTTTAAAATGTAAACATCAACAAGAGATAAAATTAATATTGTTCTTAAAACAACAACAACAGCAACAACAACAGCGACAACTATGACACCACCACCGCCATCACCCACGTCAATATTCCGACATCATCAACAATTAGTTACAATTAGTTAGTTATGCAGAAAAGGGGAGCATGAAAATATTTTTATATGGAATATGTTACTGTGCTAATGTTTACAACATTAAGAGTGCGCCCACATCAAAGGTAGTAGCAGCCAGCATGACAATCATCATCAAAGCCGTCAATTATTATGATATTTTTAGTACGACTTTAAAGCAAAACATATTTAATTTCCTCACTTCATTTACGGCTTCGATGAATCCTTATGGCAAATTCCCTAAAGTATTTGCAGTATTGATAGGCGTGATATTCTTCTTCTGTACTTTCTTTTTTTGCGTGATACAAGATGTGTTACTCTCTCTGTAACTTTTTTCTTCCTATTATCGAGTGCGGTTCCAGCACTAACGAGTCTCTTTATAAATCGGCATCGCGAGACAATCGGTAAAAGCTTTCTTTCTGTTTGATTTCACTTGGCGATGACGATTTGAGCCTTTTAATGTAGCACAATTGTTTCTCATCGAGCATGAGAAGTGCGATATGAAAGTTGCTTTTTTTCCCCATCTCATAGTATTGGCCAGGATTCTAAGTGATCACTTTCCACTATTGCTTTATCATCTGCTTCCATTTCTTCCACTTTATCTTTATGCATTTGTGCTTCTCTGGGATATCCATATGCCTCTATGGCCTACCGCATACCCGAGGGAATAAGAGCCGCGACTGGCAAGTCTACATATACAGTTACTTACACTTTTGTACGCTCGTTAGCCCCCTGTAAGCCTTATAATGATGTAAAATAGTGTTTACCTTAAACCGAAACTGGTTCCTTTGAACTTTAAGAGAGCTTTCTAGTAATGTTGTATAAAATAAAATGTCTCTTATGTCACTTGCAACTCACCCGAGTCACTCTTGTCTTTGTAATGTCTTCCATACTTGGTCCCTCTTTCTTCTTGTGTCTTATTCGTTGAAATTTGATTTTTTCGCTACTTACCATTAGTCTATATCTTCTCACATTGCTGCTTATAATTTCTGACGCCGACAGGGAGTGCTGGTAACTATTCGTAATTAGATTGACATAGCCACACAACACAGCTGCAGTAGTTAGTTGAAAGAGCAAAGGATTGGTACAAAAGTCTCCGGCATTTCGTTATTTTGATCCTTGACTTACTTTTGTTTTGATAAGACAGAATATGAGAACCATAAGTTCGAGGCATTTTTAAGCAGCGAATGTTTCACTAAACATCTGGTTTTGTTTCGCTGTTTTGAGGTCGAAGTCTCTTATTAAATCGTAGAAGATTACGCGCTCAAACAACAGTCGCAATGTATCCAAATTTATTTGTTGTAACATACACACATATATTTTGTTATTTCACGGATATATGTTTGTACGTAAATATGTATGCAAGTATTTTATATGTTATTAAAATGCAATTTTAGTCACGAATTGTGATGTACAGTAATGGCAATTTTCGATATGTGAACCAACCCCGATAAACTCGAGGTTAAAAGTCCGTTGATTGAATTCGGTTCAGTTTAAATATTTCGTAAACGTAAAACAGAAGCTAGAATCAGGAAAAAATGCGGGCACTGGTTGAAAGTTTTGTGTGCTAACGCGAGTTCATCGAGTGAATGCTTTTTTTTTTGGCAATAGTTTGCGCAAAGGCTTGAGCCTGACTCTATGACTCTATGAGATTCAAAACACAGTGGGGACAAAGGGACAACTGTTATCACAGCGTTGATGCTCCCTTGCCAGTTAATGATTTATTGTTCCCGCCTGCGATATTTTCATGGAGTATCTTCTCTAACGAACGGAGGCCTCAAATGGTAATAGTTAATAGCGACCACTACTAGAACGTATTTGACGACTATTTTTTTGGAGCAGTTAGAAGAATGTATGCTGCGTGTAGCAACAAAAACCATCAGATCATTGAAAGAAGAATTCCTTAAAAAAACCTCCTCAGTATTTATATCTTGAAATGCCTAATTTCTTTAAGTATACTAAGAGCATCGGTGCGCCTGATAAGCAAACGAACTTATCAGAAATGATGAGGTGCATTCATTGGGTCCATTCTCAAATTCTCTTCGAAAAAGAAAAAAAATCTCCATTCATATGGTAGATCTCAACGTTTCGACTTAACCTGAAAATAATTCTGCTTTTGACTTTTGTTTTGTTTTGTTTTTGATGGTCTACAAAAGAGGAGAGAAAAACAGCACAAATCAATTAATTTATACACAGTCGATCATACACACATACACTCATAAGTGCACTTCTACTGTGTTGGAGACATTAATGTTTTTAACACATTCGCTATCTGTTTCTCTTGCAATGCGACTCTACTATAGTTCAACATAATATGGGAATTCAAGCTCAGCATTTCCACATAGACAAAAAAAAAAAAAAAGAAAAGCTAACAGCCATCGTTGCTGCTGTCGCCTGCTTTTACACTTGATTGGGGTTTAGAATTTGACAATAAATCAATGCTTTTGTGCATTTGTAATTTGATATAATTTCTGGAAAATTATATAGTTCGGTATGTGAGTGTTTGTAAAATAGATGTTGACTTTAACTTGATATTTGGCAATCAATAATCCTTGAAAGCTTTGGGAGTGAATCAACAACATTGATGGCAATGGCAGTATTTATAAATATTTACGAAACGTATGTTTACCTAATACTTTTCACTATACTTTTCATATATATATATATATATATATATATATATATATATATATGTATGCATATATACATGTTTTGATCAAAGTTTACAAAATTGCTGTACAATTTGCAAACATTCAACCAGCACAGAGCTGGAGTTGAATTGTAAAATTCATAATATTGGGAAGAATGTCGTTGAAGCAAATAAATATTTTTGGTTTTTTCGAAAATCATTTGCGGGATTTCTCTGCTTATGCATGTAAATAAACAAATGTTTAAATAAATTTGACATTTTTGTCGAACCAAAATTCGCACACTTGTACAAACAAGCATTCCGATTTTCGTTACTGATTGATTGATTAAATTGTGAATTTCATTATTTTATAAAATATATATAAAATCGTATTACATCTCTTCCAACTTGAGTGGATATAGCAAAAAGATTGCTAGGTAGACAACGAGCTTATATCTATCTACCGATTTGCATTGCACATCGTCCGTCCAGAAAAGTGCTTCACAAATTACGAATACAAATCATCGTCTTTTATCAAAAATTGGGAATTTATTGTGAAAGCAAGTAGTATCTCTCACTAGCCATTACTTTTTCCTATCTTTCTGGCAGCATTCGGATACCACATCGAAAGAACTCTTCACCTTTTGGCGCTATCCATAAAATTGACACTGAAATTGACATTGAAAAAACACTGCTGAAATGGAAAGAATAATGTCTGCTGATATCGGCAGGGAGGATAGAACATCCCAAGTTAGAACTATAAGCGTTTTCTGAACGCGTTTCGCTATATTGTCAGATATTTTATATCTGACAATTTCAACTAAACCTTCTGGTGGGGCCATCTTCTGCGAAACGATGGAAGCCTAATTGTACTCCAATTCACTTCTGGTTAGTAGGAAAAACATACAAATATTCCTACTTAGCTGCTTAAATTGAACATCCTTCATCCGGAAATATAATTGACATATAAATTCGTCAACCAGTTAAAATGTACGTCCTTCCTCTGGAATACGGCTTATACATTATAGAATTTGAACTTAACGACAACACTTCATCATTGTACTTTTTTTCCTCGCAAGAGAGAGAGGGACGGTAAGAGAGTGAGAGCTTGAACAATTAGTAAAGAAAGATATGACGGTATTTTTGAATAGGACATAAATAAGAAATAAAGTTACTAATCTCTATTAATGTCCTATTAGTAATACGTCGTTCACTATGTACGGATATCATCACTACTGGCAAATGGATAAAATTGCGAGGCAAGAGCGACCTTCAAACGAAACTTTTTTACATTCCCCGAGAAGTAAAGTTGTTTTAGTGACGTCACTTTTGTCATTTTCGAGATTTCGACTCATTTCGTTTGAAGGTTGGTGCTATCTAAAAATCATATGGTTTTGTCAATATCCATTCTACATCTGCAAACTTATTGATAAATGTACTAAATAGTGCCTTTGCCAAACAAAAAAGGTTCTTTTATCAAGTATCACAACACCAAATGGTGGCAGTAATGTTTGGTTTAGAACTATTTTTTATAGGTCTGAAAATACCTAAAGGAAGCGGTTTCGCTTACATTTTTTCTTAATTTAACTATTGCAAGAAAACTTTTTTGAACAGGGGAGGGATGGACGCGGATGTCTAACTCGACTTAGCATCTTATGCTAACTAAGAAAACGTGCATTTTATGGAATCTTCATTCGATATTTCTGAATAAATCCACTCGAAATCAAGCTAAGGTCAATATCTGATGGGATTACTTCATTTTCGACGTTTTAAAAATGAAAAGTTATACTGTAGACGGTTTGATTGGCAAAAGCCCAATCCCTAGTCTACTTCGGACTTCTTGTCGCAATTTTTGCAACTATTTAAGGTCCCTAATAGAAGATTAAGCATGGAGGGCGTAGGCCGGTTAAAAAGTTTCATATGCTGCATGAAAGACTGGGCGACCATAAATTCTGCGCTCCATCGAACACAGTTTGCTTTTCCAAGATTTCCTTTAATTTTCTAAAGTTGTGTATCTACTTTCCTACCTACTCTAGAACTACTCCAAAAGTGGGCTATAAAAATTTGCTCTTATTTAAAAAAAAAACATACCTTGAACTTACCTTTTTTACCATACTATTTGTTGTATTAATTAATAAAAAAAAAAACAATTTTTCCTAAAAGTCGATTTTATTTATCAGCACATTATCCTTCTAAAGCGATGCAATCAATCGGCTTTTCTAGCTTTTCGATACTTTTCTCGCAGAACTCGAGCTTCAAAATGCGCTTTAGTTCCTGCAAAGAACTCATCATTTGAACGAAACATTTCGCTCCGCAGCATACTATGAAGATTTGCAAAGAAACCATCTTGGATGGGGGGGCAAGACTGGAGAAAAGACCTAATACCATGTGAAGCACGTTAAGAAGAGAGTGAAGGAAGGGGAGGCTTTCAAAAGTGAAACTAATCCACGTTACTACGTGCAAGACAACATTGTATCATCAGATTTTCAACTAAGAAAGCAATTCATTTCTTTCTCACTGTGATTAGTAAAAGGCGCTATAGGCTTGTCTGCCTGTAAGTTTTCTAACCTTACTTGGAATTGCATTGTGTAAAAATGTTTGTATCTAAAAAACTCAAACGAAATGCATAAAAATCAATCCAATCCATTGAATGAATATATTTTACAACAAAGTTTGACGATAAAACTTTAATATATGACTTGATTTTAAGCGCCTAAGCACGGTGGTTAAATTATTTATTTGGAAAAGCAATAAATCACCAAAAACAGAAAAAAAAAAATTGGAAAAACTATTGCCGTAAATAACAATAAGCGATTGAATTCAATGAACAATAGACTGCTGTTCCAAAAACGCTGGGCGAGGGTTGTATTAGGGAGAAACGACAGACAGACAGACGTCAAACTATGAATGATGGCACGAGCTTCACGGTTTCAAAACAATTTTCTCTATTGTTATGTCAAATAATTTCTCGTTTTTTTTTTTTTTTTTTTCTTTGAATAAGTTTGTATAAGTTGCATTTGTATACCTATGTAAGTGCATAAAAAATCAAATAATAAAGAAGAGTAAACCGGTCGGTTTGTGTAACTAAGCCAATTCATTTTTTAGAAGTATTATTATATTAGCCAGCAGCTAGAACGGTGGTTGGTATGTAAGCATAACACACGTTATGGCAACACGAGAAGTGCAATACATTCCCGTTGTAATAAATAAAATATTTAATAAATAAATAAATTGAAATATAACATATTGCACAGGCTGCGAGGGAAACGGGAATAAAAAAGCTAAATAAAATTTAGTTATAACGAGAGAGGGCGAGGGCGAGGGCGGGGGCGAGTAACACACGTGTAATAAAAACAAGTTTATCTATATAGCATGAACTGAGCAAATCAGGAAACGGAAATCACAACCACATCATCAATAAAAATTAGTACAGAAAAGTAGTAAACGAAATATAAAAGAAATAAACAATACTTTAGCCGATCAAATTCATCCATAGACAGTTTTTTTAAGCTTTTGTTAAAATAAATGACAAATTTGTCATAAATGACCGTTTTGTTGCATGGATTTATTATTTGGAATTAAATTAAAACTAACGCAAGTTATTACATAAAAACTATTTTAAGTCGAAAAATTCCCAATCATAAGCTCATCCTTTTTGCTTTTATTTACAATAGGGAGTCGCCCCTTCAGCTCTTTACTTGTCACTCTGTTATACTTTACCATTGAATAGCTACAGACGTTTGCAAGCGCTACTTTTATAACAAGCTAAACGTAAGGATCAATATAGCGAAGATGGTACCGTAATGTGGTGAAATGTCGATGTTGATGAAGATCGATATGAGTCTTTTCCATATGTCTATCCGATCATAGGATTATTGATAGATATCTCTGTCTATGTGTCTCACCAATCTTGCCATATATCTGTCGGACCAAAGAGTCATTGATAAGTATGTTAATCAATCTTATTTCAGCAACGCCTACACCCTCTTGCATATAGACAAACATTGCTTTGGTCTTCAAAAAGCCGCAGTTTTATTCCAAAATGCAAGAGGACGAACGTGCAAAGCACTTCGCCATGGATTCAAATTCTTCTAATCCCATTATAAAAGCTTTCAACTTAAAGTAAATCTTAATCACACCAACTTCGAATGGTTGAACATATTTTTGGTTAGATACAGATCAAGAGATCGTAAGAACCGATTGTGCCGTCATTTCTTCTGATCATTTTACGTTATCTAAAACGCTACAATTTGCCAATGATTCTGGAGAGAGTCGA
>CCAG010010324.1:30000-35142 GCA_001077435.1 Glossina morsitans morsitans | reverse complement strand
CAACTTTGTACCGTAGGTAGATACAGAAGTGGCCAATCGGGTCAGAATATTTTCAGTTTTTGCCGTAGGTAGAACCAAAAATGGGCAATATATTACGATTGGCAGTTGATGTTATCATTTAAGTTTGACTGAGTGTCTTAACTGAGTGGGAAAAATTCGTAGACCATATCGGATCAGATATTTATACCGTAAGTAGAATTAGAAAAAGAAGAATAAAGGAGCTGATATCGTTGTTGCTTAAGGCCTTAACTGAGTAGGAAACTCCGTGTGACCATATCGGATCAGATATTTTAAATTTTATACCGTAGGTAGACACAGAAATGGCCAATAAGATTGCGGTTAAGGCAGCTGATGGCGACTTTAATGGTAAGGGGGATCCTTAGCGTTCGCTAAACGGATTTCTTTTATCTTTCAAATTACTTAAGGCCTCCTCTGCGTGTGGATACGCGAGATAGAGGACGATTTAACACAAACAGAAAAATTGCATAACATTGTTTTACACTTGCTTTGCCAGCTTAAGCGGTTTAAACCGATAGCAGCAATGGCTGGCAATAAATAACGCAGCAGCACGTCTCTATCTCAACTCTTCTCAATCCTTCTCAAATCTTATGAAGATATTTATATTTATGTGTAATATATAGATTAGCTTTTATAAAATATCGGAAGGTATGCTAATAATCATAGCTGATGTATATACATATATATATATATATATGCTTGCGTGTATATAACATTTCAAAAAGTATTTTTTTTTTTTTTGTTTAATTATAATCCACTCTCTTGTTCGTCGTTCGTGCTCTTTATTCTCTAATTTGAGGATAATTTTGATATGATGATCAAATACTTTTACAGTTTCTAATAATAATAGTGGCAATAGTATTACCACACAAACCTCCTCAGCATTAACTGCGAACTGCAATCCGCAAACAACCGTAACAACATTAACCGTCGGTACATCTGTAGCGTCGGCGGCCACAGCAGCTTCGCTGGCAACTGCCGCTACAACATCAATATCATCAAATATAAGCGCAAATGCGAGAATGCCTACTGGCGTAACGGTTACAGCTATGGTAGGAGGTAGCGGTGGAATAGGGGCAGCAATAGGTGGTATAGCTGCTGCTAATGGACGTTTAAATTCTGCGGCCAATTTAGAAAATGGTTTAGATTTTCGACAGCAAACTGCTGTTGCCTCTACAGCTATGAGGTAAGTTTTTTTTTTGTTTTTTTTTTTTTTTTTATTTGGATATCATCTTAAGTTCTCTATAAGGCGAAAAGGAATCTCTTTTTTTAACTATCCACCACCTTACCTACCGCCAAATCTAGCTCCACGAAATTGGTAATGGGCGTCCGTTTAGCCTTTTGTTGTAAAGCATTACTAATTTTAGAAACCTTTGCCAGTTTTTTTTTTTTTTTTCTTTTTTTATTATTTTCCTTTTCAATATATTTTTCTCTCTTTTCCTATAAACAAAAATATATCACTTTTCCTACTTTGCATACTTATTTTAAATAAATACATACGTGTGTGTGTGTGTGTGTCTTTAAATTGTCAAAATTGCTCTCTCGTTTATCATCACGAACAACAACAACAACAACAACAACAACAATGACAACAATGACAACAACAACAAAAATGAAAACAATGCACACCTGCATTACCGCTTAATTGAAAAATTTCTTTAGACAAACTGCTGCTATAACGAACACAACTGTCGTTCATAATCTTAACAACAGTAACAATAATAACAGCAACAGCAACTGTATTAGTATTATGCACAGCCACAACAACAGCAACAACAATGGTAATAATAATCAGGCTTCGATGTTAACAACAACGTCAGTATTGCCACAACAATTGCAACAGCAACAGCAACAGCAGCAGCATCAGAATCATCATCACTCTCAGCATGCACAGCAACATCATCAAATGCATCATTCACATCATGTAGCCACCTCAGCTATGCAACATCATCTTCCATATAATCATTTAGGCACTTCCGCTTCTTGTTCCTCTTCTTCTTCGTCTTCCTCCAATCAGCATGAGTCAAATACCTCCCAGGCATCACTTACTTCCGTACGTTTGGGCATTAATGTTGGTTCGTCTAATACATCAGCAGCAGCACCTCCTGCTCGAATAGGTGGGTTTACTATTACTCCCACATCAAATTCAAAATATTCAACAATTGAGAGCACTAGTAATGTTGACGGTGATGGTGGAGGTGGTAGTAGTGGTGGTGATGGTGGTAGTGGCAGCAGTAGCGGCGGCGGCACCAGCAGCAGCAGCAGCAATACTAACAACAACAGCAACAGCAACAGCAACAACAAAAATGGCAATAACATTAACAGCAACAACAATAACAACAACAAGAGCAACAAGTGTATTAGTGGCGTTGCTAGCGGTCTCATTACGATTAAAAGAAATTCAACCGAACATCATAAGATTGCCTTCACTAGTGGTGGGGGAGTTACCCTATCTGCTGTATCTACTTCTTCTTCCGCTTCTTTTTCTCATGCTTCGTCCAATTCATCGTCTTCGAGTGCGTCTGCTACCGCTGCTGATTATCAAACGATTTATAAAACAAAATCACACCATCAGGTAGTTTCAGTTAGCGTTTAGTTCAAGTTACTTTTTCACAAATTGTGTTCTTCTTGTTCATATGTGTGTATGTTTGTGTTTATGTAAGGCTTGACGAATTTACAGTAAAACACGGATAGATGGGAACTGGAATTAAAAATGATTTTTTTATCTTTTTGCAAAATTTTTGAATTCAAACACGAACCCTCTTGTGAACTTGAATTAGTGGCTCAAATTCTCATCATCAAGGTATCAGCAAAACCATTTAAAATTCAATAAACTTTAGATTTGTAATGATTACAAACGCAATAATGAAATTAGTATACTTCCTATATGAAAATTTTCAAATTCAAATCTCTCTTTCCTCCCATTAAGTTTCATCACCAAAACTCGCAAAACTTTTAAGCGAACCGCGATACCGTTCGAATATATATGCGCTTCCGAGACCCAAGATTCTAGACCTTAGTTATAGTTTTCAACGTTGCATTTATCCTTGTTCTACTGTAGTTTGTTTAAAAATTATTCAATTATTTTCTTTTCCTCTAATTTTCTTCTTTCATCAAAATATCTCAGTCTAACGTTTAAAAGAATTCAGCGAAGTCTTTCTGCAATATGCTGTTGCTTGGTTTTCATTCTCTTTTCGGTTCTTTTCTTTGGTTTTCTTTTTTTTTTTTTTGTTTTCAATTTTCTTTACCAATTGACGTATCATTTTGACGAGAGAAAGCGAGAGAAAGAGAGAGATAGAGAGAAAGAAGAAAAAAGTAAAACTTTTGACAAAAACGAAGCATACTTTTTAGGAGCTCTGAACACGTTCGCTGCTAAGTATCTCGCAGACAGACGGACGGAGACGTTGCCTCAATGGCCTTGCCTGCGGACAAATTTCCTACACAACATGTCTTCTATAGGCGAATTTCGCATAACCTAAAGCAAAAATTTGCACCATCTCTCCTGTAACGCGGTCTTTTTACAATGAATTGTTCGTAAAAGCACGTTCCAACATCGCTAACGAATTCGAGAGAAGAGCGCAAGCCTGAAGGCCAACCTTAGGAGAGCTGCCACATTGCCATGCTTAACCAAGTAAAAACACTACAGTAGGCCACGACCCAGCATTAAATACCCTACACCACGGTACATTTATTAATATAACAATCTTCCAGAATAAGGTCTTACATGCGAAGTAGTCGAAAAAGTGGTCCCCGTTCCAACCCATTTTCAATAGTGTTCGTCCTTGGGCCAAAACACATCATTGTACCAAAGTTTATCAAAATATCTCAAATATTGGGGCCCTGGAGGTTGAAGAAAACAACATGGACATGATAAATTAATATATGGAGAAATTTACGATCAACATTACGATATACCATATATTATATCAGCGAATCTTGATTTTGATCTTCTCTTTGACCTGTACATTCCAATGTTGTTGCGGACAGACGGATAGATTGGCTCATATCCTTGCCCTTGTACCACAAGCGGTGTGAAAACATATATAAAACAAGATCGAGAGGACTTGGGGAATTTACCAGAAAACTGTTTGCAATGAGATCTCTAGAATCTAAAATGAGAAAATTTTACTCAAATTCTCAGTTGCGCTTAGTCCCTGCATGCTTTTTAACATTCCGAAAAAAAAATGCTTCTTTCTTATATATAGAAATGGTATTCTTCTCATTCTTTCTTTTAATTTTCTTTTCAAAGATCTTATTATTCTTCACCTGCTTTCGTCATAAAATATTAAAAATGGGACTTGTTGACGTACAGAGCGAGCTTACTTACATATCATATGGGGTGGTTGCAAAAGTTATCCGATGCAATACGTTCTCAATAGCCTTCGTCCTCAAGTCAATATACGTCGCAGTGTACGAAAGTCGGACCCTCACCGGCAGACAGATAGGCGGACGGACAAATTGAAATTGATTCAAAACCAATATGTCGAAATACTATCGTTCAGTGACTTGTATTGAGATATTATTTGAAACTTGGATTTTATTTTCATGCAAGGACTTTTTAAGACTAGACGTTAAACGGGGCGCGGTCGCAAAAGTTGTCCGATAAAATCTATTTCCAAAAGCCTTTGTTTTTGACCCAATAGGCGTCCAAATTTCGCCGAAGTATATCAAAAATCAGGAGCTCACAGACAGACGGACCGATGGACAGACAAGCAACTGATTCAATTGCTCGGTGTAATAAAGGGACAAAAATAGTATGTAATAAAAAATGGATCTACCTTAAGACCACTACATCCGCTCAAATTTGGCCGACATTGTACCAGAAGCAGTTTAAGCGAGAGGGATATAAAAAATTCTTGCTTCTCCTCAATTTTTTTAGTGTTTTCTTTTTTTGTAATTTTGAGAAACTCGCATCACTTGTTGTATTGAAAGAAGACAACCCCGCCCCCGTATAGAGCGAAAAATAGTCAACCTGAGGAAAAATGATTTACTTTACATTAGAAATTTGAGAAATAGATTTTCATTTGTTTATTATTTATGCGAAAATGTTATTGTTGTTCACCTTTTCGCTAATGAAATGTTAATGAAAAGGTTTTGCAAGCCGAAATGCATGCTCCGTCTTGT
>CCAG010010324.1:0-27500 GCA_001077435.1 Glossina morsitans morsitans | reverse complement strand
TTTCTTCCTCTCCTTGGTTGTTCATTTACCTATTTCACCTCTTTCTCTCGAAGTCTTTGTCCCCCTCCATAACGCTGTCTCTTACAGCCTTCGCAAGCACTCGGTGACGGGCCGGACCCACTCACGTCTTAATTCTTACGACGGATCTTGTTGAGAACATGCGATTTATGCATTATACTGCTTCCACCGAACTATATGGCAGTGCTATCACTTCTGCTTAAGTTCCCCCCATAGGTTAATGTCTGAGCACATGTGATATTTCGTATTGCTCTGATCGCAGTCATACCACTTCTGCACCTCGAGCTCACCTCGAAGATTCTTGTTAAGCAAATGTAATACTTTGTGATCAAGCAATCTATCGCCATGGATCCAATAGCTTTAGTTTGTAATTCATTAGCATTATTGGCATTACACGTCTCATAATTATGTACATGCTCTTGCTTTTGCATTATACATACTTCCGGGGCATCCTCCGTCCGGTACATGGGGCAGATAGTAAGTCAACGTTGTCAGTCATCAAGTCACACTACTACTTCTCTGGCTCCCATCATAACACGCGGACGTTTTTGTTTTACTGTATGGCACATGTTTTTTCTGACTTAACGTGAGTACCTGTGTGTGAGGGACAGTTTTTGATATTTCGTAAAGACAATAATTAAAGGTTTGGGGTAAGCGAACCTCTTAGGATGTTTAATGTTCGCTATGGTCTCTTCAACATTTTTTTCTATCTTCACTGATATTTGTTTTTCCTTACATCCAGTTAACGAAATCTCTGACGATGTTTTCTTTTATAAGCTGAAGCTCTATTAGTCTAAAACCCATTTCCATGTCATGTCTTTATTACGAAAAAAAAAAAATCTTAAAAATCCCAAGGAACATGCTTCTCCAGAGAAAAATAATGCACAAAGCAATTTATCAAAAGAAAGCAGAAACAAATGACAACATTATATTCGGACAAAGCCAACCATTACATATACTACCCCACCTCACCTAGCTTCTCTGTTCTGTTCTAGAACGTCCGCAGAAGCTTAATACACCTTGCACCACGTCAGTGTAACAAACTTCACCAAAATAAATCAAAAATTATGCACGAGCAAGCATCAGACGAATAGACGGACAGGAAAGCCCAGCTTAAGCTCTTCTACGAAGATGCTTAATATAGCTTGCACCACGTCAATGTAACAAACTTCATCAAAGTAAATCAAAAATTGTGCCCGAACAAGCGTCAGATGGATAGATGGACAGCCAAGCTTAGCTTAAGCACTTCTAGGTGCTCTAGAACGTCCGCAGAAGCTTAATATACCTTGCACCACGTCAATGTAACAAACTTCATCAAAATAAATGGAAAATTGTGCACGAACAAGTTGGATAGACGGACAGCCAAGCTTAGCTTAAGCTTCTTCTAGGTGTTGCAGAACGTCCTTAGAAGCTTCTCACACCACAAGGTGTGGTGTAGGATATAAATAGAGACGAAGTTGGTCCGCATACGTCGCTATGGTGTATCATCAAAATGGGTGATCCCTGGGTGGTAACCCCTGATAAGAACCGAGTACAATTTCTTTCCTTTTTTTTTTCTTTTTTCTTGCAATTTTAATTTCGTTTTCTTTATGTCAACAATCGAGCTCAATACAATACAAGGGTGTTAAGCAGAGTCATTTGTTTCCTGTCATCGTAGGCTCTTATCTTATTTCTTTGAAGCCGAATATGTAAATATTTCGACGATATTCAGATGATTAATTAAAATACCTGTCAGTAGTTAATTAAACACACAGCAATAAAGAACAATCCTAAACGATATCTAAAAAGAAATTATGAAAAATTCTTACCTCATGCGAATAGTTAGGACACTACTATGGTTAATATCATTAAAATTAACAGAAGGTAGTAAAAAGAAAAAAAGAAGAAAAAAAAATAAAGGAAAAACAATTTTCATTAAATCCTTTCCGTTATTGTTTTGTGTGTTTTCGCAGAATGTCTTACTCAGTCGTTGAGCCGTTACGCTCAGATTTTAAATTTATATCCGAGATTTTCTTTGAATAGCACATCGTCGCCAACTGATCATTCCGATAACCATCCCTGTAAACGTACGTGCCTGGGTCCGGAACACGCTATGACTTGTTATTATTATCTAATTGTTCATTACGACGAGACTATGGGTCCAGCTTGCAAACCATACTTGAATCAAAAATATCACTACAAAGTGGATAAATACACTTACATCGATCCGTTTAGTGTTCAAGAAGCAGAATTTCGGGACAACGTAAACGAAGTGAATCATTGTAAATATGCCGACGGTATTGAAAGTGAAATAATGTTAGTAAATGGACGATTACCAGGTAAATATTATTTGGAAAAAAAATGGGGGGTGCGAACGAATCTTTTAAATCAAAAACTAAGTTTTAATACTTCATAATGTTTGTGGGCGTGGCTAGTGTTTTCTTTACTTTTATAGCATAAAACAGGAAATTTTTATCGAGGACCTAGTGTGGTTTATGAAAATAACGAGCGAAATACATAGAAAGCAAGATTGTTCTCAGTTTTTGTTGCTTCGTAGGCGTGCCCTTTGATCGGTTGAAATCATTATCGAATTTTTTTATAAATTTTTAGACGACATCTCCATATTTGCGAACAAAAGAATGTTTGCCCCCAGATACTAGATAATTTGGCAGCTGGACCAATGGACGCACTTCTTTGCATTCCTAATTTAACGATAATCAGGAATGTGTTTACACTTTATGGGGGCTTGCAACTTATTTGCGGGCGTCGCAAAGGTTTTTTCTAACTACTGGACTTATGATAGGCTATCAAATGAAGTGGACGTGGTTGATTTTTGCCATTTTTACAAAATAAAAGTGAAAATTTTCACCACAGGCCAAATATTGCTTATGAGCGATGAGCGAAAAACGCAAAGAGCAGAAATGTTCTCAGGTTTTGTTGCTTTGAAGGCGTGTCCTTTGATCGGTTGGAGTCATTTTCAGACGGATGGACATACTTAAGTGCATTCCGGCACTAATCAAGAATGTATACATTTTATGGAGTTCTTTGGAGCTTGTTTGCGGACTTTATACAGTTATAAAATGAAGTGGGCGTTTTCCGATCTTTTCCATTTTTGTGCAGATGCTACAGCATCGCTCCTAGAATAAATATGCGAATTTTTACAACCGTAGTTTGTGGCTAATGAACAAAAGACCAATTTTTCCCCTTTCTAATACAGAAATGTTTTCAGTTTACGTGGAACTGCAGGGGCAATTCTGAAAACTCCACGACTTTTTCATAGAACATTATATGAGGAGTGGTTGAAAAAAATGACCAATGCGAACCATTTTCAATAGCGTTCGTTCTTGGGTCAAAACACGTCAGTTTACCAAATTTCATCACAACCAATGTCTCAAAATTTGAGACCTGCAGCTTGAAAACAAAAATGCATGGGCAGACGGACAGACAAGCTTAGATCGATTTAGAAAATGATAATGAATCGATGGATATAATAAGAGGTAGATCTATCTTAAAACTTTCTCCGTGTTACATACGTCCACACAAACTTAATACACCCTTTACCATAATTGGTGAAGGTTGTAAAAACAATATCGTCGATTTTTTGTAACTAAGTAGATGCAAAGATTGTGGGTCTTCGAAATCGCCGACTTTCGAAATTTTTTTCACGAGAGTGAAAGTGAAGATTTTCAACGGGAGACAATCTTGATGAGTCTCAGAAGTCAGTTCTAGAGTTGTCTGATATCCTCACACTAGGCTTAGGGTTAGAATACGGTTCTAGAGTTGTAAGGTTTCATGAGCTTCTCGAGGCAGCACATACATCATGTCATAGGTTTTTCACTTCTTCTTCACGCAAAATTTTTATTATCATTCCGGCCCCACTCGCTCTTCATACATTGCTTCGCATCATTTCTAGGTGAAACAATTGAGGTTTGCTATGGTGACACCATCGTGACCGATGTTCTTAATACGATGCATGAAACGACTTCTATACACTGGCATGGTATCCATCACTATAAAACTCCATATATGGATGGTGTACCATTTATTACTCAATACCCAATTGAGCCGGGTCAAGCATTTCGCTATCGTTTTGAGACCGATCATGCCGGTACACATTGGTGGCATAGTCATACTGAACATCAACGAGCCTTTGGTTTGGCTGGCGCTTTAATTGTACGACAATCATTAAAGGAAAATCTTCACGCGAAACTCTACGATTTCGATTTAACCGAACATTCAATAATCATACAAGATTGGTTAAGAGATTTCGATGAGAGCAGGCCAAAAACGATTTTAATTAATGGCTTAGGAGAAGCCTCTGACGAGGATAAGCCGATCTTATATGCTCGCTTTACTGTCGAGCAAAGACGACGCTATCGCTTTCGTGTAATATTCAATGGCGTAACAAATTGTCCGGTTTCTTTAAGTATCGATCAACATGACCTATTGGTTATAGCTAGTGATGGTAATGATATCGAACCTTTAAAAGTCCAACAGATTATGTTCCACGGTGGCGAACGTTACGATTTTGTATTGCATGCTAATCGTAGAGTGAAAAATTATTGGTTAAGGATTAAAGGTTTTGCATTTTGTTCCATGAATAAACTTCAACAGAAGGCCATACTTCATTATAAGAAAGCGGATCGAATAGATATACCTGCGGATCGAAAAAAAGATCATGAAAATCTGATTGAGTTCAATGGTTTCGATGTAACGCAGGACGCGAAAGGAAAACGTTTTAGTTTAATGGATGTCAACGCCTTGGAAACTAAAGCCGATAAATTACCACAAAAACCCGACCAAACCTTGTATTTAAGTATGAATGTTGTACAGAGAGGTGAAAGCAAAGTGTTTCAAATCGATGACATTAGTTTTATAATGCCGAACGTGTCCTTGTTGCAGGCGCGTAATCTTGGTGTAGGCAAATCATTTTGCAATATAACAATGCTTACCGCGAAGGGATTCAATTGCCAGAAGAGATTGTGCCGTTGTACGAATGTTTTGCATTTGCCAGCCTTTAAACACATCGAATTGGTGGTAACGAGTAAATCAAATGCTGCGCATCCCATACATTTACATGGCTACACTTTTCGTGTAGTTGGTATGGGTTACTTGGGACCTGATCACATAGAAAAAATTGAAGAAATCGATCGTAAACAACCATTGCTTAGACGTTTAATGAATGCCCCGCTTAAGGACACAGTACAAGTACCTGGCCATGGTTATACTATTATACGCTTTTTCACTAACAATCCCGGTTACTGGTTCCTCCATTGTCACATCTCTACACATGGTGAGAACGGCATGTTGGCCGTTGTAAGGGTAGGAGGAGATGACGAAATGAAATTATGTCCCCTTAGCAATTGTGGACTCTGCAACTCAGTCGCATAATTCATTGATTGCTTTCTATCAAAATTTATTAATCAAATTACAAAAGAATAAATAATATAAACAATTTTAAGGAAATCCAAAGTAAATTGTTTTCTTATTTTAAAAGGCTACAAATCAAGGCCTTCTTGTGCGGCTAAAATGGCTTTAATTTTCATTAAAAGTTCTTTCTTAACGGCATCGGGTACAACGCTTCTTGCTTTCGGTGTCACCTCCGCAATTAATTGATCCAATTTTACATTAACGCCTTTCTCCTTAATAATATTGCGGCACATTAAACGTACTTCATCGCGCCAACCACATTCCGCCAAACGATTGCATAGCAAATCTTTTAATCTGCACGATTAAAAAAAAAAAAATAAAGGACAAAAATGTTTCCTGAAATTTCATTTACAGTTAAAACTTACTTGGACCGGTCACCAGTAAGAACAGTCATTTGATCTACTGTTTTCGTTAAAGTCATTTTGACAACTTTTGAATTTTATTCGAGAAAAGATTAAATCAAATTTTTTCTTTATTCTTTAAAGGAAAATTTCGTTTAACTTTTCAAAATTGCTTATTTTGTTTTTTGGAAAATATGTCTTTTTTTTTTATTAATAATAATGTCAAAATACATATTTACGATATTTGTTGTAGGCCAGTTAATATAACAGCAAATTTTTTGCGCAATCGATACAATACGAAAATGAAACGATTTTCTGAAACATTTTTTTTTTTTCTTGAAAATGTTTATAAGCAAATGTAATACAAGAAAATAATATAGGAGAATAATTGATCTAATCCGTAAAGATAATGAATGTCTCGAGAGTAATAGGTTTTTACCTGAAGAACTATAAATAGTAAAATCACTGGCATTTAATAGAAAAACCATCAAAACAAATTCAATTCCTTCAAGAAAATCCAACGTAAATAACCTGAAGAAGAATTAATGATTTGAAAACATCACAATAGTCTGATTGGCACAATACCTAATAGACCGATAATTTTTGTCTTTCATTATAATCAATGTTGATATGTCAATGGGCAGTCAGGTAGTTTATATTGACACTAATACAAAACCAAATTTCATAACTTTATAATGTTTTTCAATATTCAGTATTATCTTTATACATTTTTCCGATAGCCGCAAGTTACACCCATTTGCAAGTAAATCTACAGATTCATGTTTGTAAAAGTATTAATTTTTCGTTTCATTCCAATTGTGTTAAAGTTTACTGTTAAATAAGCTCTACAGTAAACTTACGATATTACGTATTACGTTATTCTAGGAGATTCTACAAATTGACGTAGAAATGAAGCTGCCACAGTTGTGTGCATATAAATAAAGTAAACATTTTTTCCTGGATTGTAAAATTTTTTTAAAGTTAAGCCGTGTTTGCATGAGCTGCGTATTTTATAAACTAATGTTCTTACATACAATGTGTCTCTTTGTCCCAAATATCAGTATCAATACATTTGAATACGAAATGAACGAATAAAACGGTTGTATAAACACTAATTTTACTCAGTCTAATCAACGAGAACGGTTAACATAAGCAATTATTAACATTTCGGAAAAGTCATAACGTGTCAAATTAATTAAAATAGAAATCAAATTAAAAAATATAGAAAATTTTTACGAAATTATTATTTTCCAACGTTATTTTATCTATCGGAGTTAAAGAAATTAACTATAATTTTATAATAATTTCTTTTTTTCTTTTTGTATTCCCACCCAGTAAATATTTCAACTCTGGCATCATTGTAAATAAAAAAAGGGTAAAAGCGAAGCCACAAAAAAAAGCGAAGTAGGCGTCGTCATAGTTTTTTTACAAAGAGTATAAATAGATGTACGGAATAGAAATTTCAATCATTCGTTTTCAGTTTGGGAAGCTTCATAGCCGGCTGCTCCGAACGCCATAAAACTAAAGCAAATAAATCGTTTAGCTGTAATTTGTAGTGGTTTTGTTGAATTTTGTGTGTAATTTTCTGCTGAATTTCTGAGAAAAAAAACAACTAATCAATATGGTAAGTAAAGCAAGAAGCAAAAGCGATCTAGTCGTGTCGTCCGAAAGAAAATTGGAAAAACTTGGTTTAACGGGAGAAAAGAAAAGAATTTAAAAAAGAAAATTTATACAAAAGTTTTTCGAATTCTCTTTTCGTCAGCATTAGTTTTTTTCTTGCTGTGATATATGCGCAAACCGCACCCTTAAATCGATAAATAGTTGACTGACGTCATCATTTGTCACATTTTCTGCTCGTCTTAACCTCAAAATTAACTTTCTTGCTTTTTTCTCTTTTTGTTTTCTTAGCGTGAATGTATCTCCATCCATGTCGGTCAAGCTGGCGTTCAAATTGGTAACGCCTGCTGGGAATTGTATTGTTTGGAGCATGGTATCCAGCCTGATGGCCAGATGCCTTCTGATAAGACTGTCGGTGGCGGTGATGATTCTTTCAATACTTTCTTTAGTGAAACTGGCGCTGGCAAACATGTACCCCGTGCCGTATTTGTCGACTTGGAACCCACTGTAGTGGATGAAGTACGTAC
The DNA here is from genome assembly GCA_001077435.1 of Glossina morsitans morsitans. Lineage (NCBI taxonomy): Eukaryota > Metazoa > Arthropoda > Insecta > Diptera > Glossinidae > Glossina > Glossina morsitans. Next base: position 19,588 of record CCAG010010324.1, on the reverse strand, counting down.
CGGCACTTATCGTCAATTGTTCCATCCCGAACAATTAATTACAGGCAAGGAGGACGCTGCGAATAATTACGCTCGTGGCCATTATACTATTGGCAAGGAAATTGTTGATTTGGTTTTGGATCGCATACGTAAATTGGCAGATCAATGTACGGGTCTTCAAGGTTTCTTGATTTTCCATTCGTTCGGTGGTGGCACTGGTTCGGGTTTTACATCATTGTTGATGGAACGTTTGTCCGTAGACTATGGTAAAAAGTCCAAATTGGAATTTGCTATATATCCTGCTCCCCAAGTCTCTACAGCCGTTGTAGAGCCCTACAACTCGATTTTGACTACCCATACAACTTTGGAACATTCGGATTGCGCTTTCATGGTTGATAATGAAGCTATTTACGATATTTGCCGACGTAATTTAGATATTGAACGGCCTACTTACACCAATTTGAATCGTTTAATTGGTCAAATTGTGTCGTCCATCACCGCCTCTTTACGTTTCGACGGTGCTTTGAATGTGGATTTGACTGAATTCCAAACCAATTTGGTACCCTATCCACGTATTCATTTCCCTTTGGTTACCTATGCGCCCGTTATCTCGGCTGAGAAAGCATACCATGAACAATTATCGGTAGCAGAAATTACCAATGCCTGCTTCGAACCTGCCAATCAGATGGTCAAGTGCGATCCTCGTCACGGCAAATACATGGCCTGTTGTATGTTGTATCGTGGTGATGTGGTGCCCAAGGATGTCAATGCCGCCATAGCCACCATTAAAACTAAACGCACCATCCAATTCGTTGACTGGTGTCCAACCGGCTTCAAAGTCGGCATTAACTACCAGCCACCCACTGTTGTGCCTGGCGGTGACTTGGCAAAGGTTCAACGTGCTGTCTGCATGTTGTCCAACACCACAGCCATTGCCGAGGCTTGGGCTCGTCTCGACCACAAGTTCGATTTAATGTACGCTAAGCGTGCTTTCGTCCATTGGTACGTAGGCGAGGGTATGGAAGAAGGCGAGTTCTCAGAGGCACGTGAAGATTTGGCGGCACTTGAGAAAGATTATGAAGAAGTCGGTATGGACTCTGGTGATGGCGAAGGCGAGGGTGCAGAAGAGTATTAGATATGTTGGTAGACTTTATATACAAAGCAAAACAAAAGCTGCGCTTTACAAATTCTTAAGAAAGATATTTGGGAGAGATTCATGACCTTAGCTGAAAAAATTTTCATTTTTTGTTTTGTTATTTAAACAAAGGAGAGAAACATAAGAAAAACAAGATAAAAAATTCGATCCGATGCACAAGCGAGCTACAAAAATTTAATATAACAGGAAAATGATAAATTTTAAAGAAAACGAATAAAAACTCTGGCTATTTTGCATTTGATTGAAGTAAGAAATGAAAATGTTTCCATGTTTTTTTCATTCATTTTATTGTTGGTGGTATGGTTGAACGTTTCATTGGTAAAAATATATGAGGAGATGCGCCAGAGCTTAAAGCAGAAGAATAATAAATAGTTCGTTCTATTTGTGTTTAGCTGCGGGCACCCAACGGGAACGAAAGTTGAACGAACTCTATTCGCGCTCCTTTGAATTTTCTCTTCTATAAATAGGTAGATGAATGCATTGCTGCCTAAATACAAATTGATTGCACAAATAGTGTCAACACTAACAAATTGTTTTTTGTGTATATACCTAATGAGAACTTCCGCTTACGTCACCCACTTAGACATGCAGGCTGTTATGTGAAGTAAGCTTAAATCAAGAAAAGTTTATACAACGTTTGTACGACAAACACTTTGTGTAGTATCATAGATACTCGTTAGGTCCTTGGGTTGATTTTTTCACCCGATGATTCATTATTTAATTAATTAAATAAAGTAAAAAAGTAAGTAAAGGTGGTACAGTTTCGCTGAGGGAAGGTTTCGAATTTTATCCTTAGCCTAATTAATCATTTCGTCTTATTTACGAAAAAGGTCTTAAAACTTGCTATTGCGGGCCATCTGTTTGCCTATAGGTTGTTCTTTTTTTTAATCTTTTCAATACATTATGTCATCGGATTTCATTTTAATACAAGTGTAACTAATCATATCATCTCTTATGACGACCCTTGCATTCATTACAAGTATTGTATTGTGTGGGGGTTTGTTTTCTTTAGGCTGTTATATACATATGTTATCCGCATTAAATTGAGAATAGTGCAAGCAATATTGCAAATAAGAAGTAAACGCAATTTTAATTTCCGAATGAAAAACCGCGCTATCGTCATCAGTTAATGATATTACTTTTTATATATGAAGGACGGCGTGAATTCAATTTCCATATGCATAGAAAATGAATTTACCATTTGTTAGCACATGTGTTTTCATGTTTATGCAAAAGAGGGAGTGATGGGGGGTTTGTAATGTTTCACTGAAAAAGTTAAATAAGTAAATGTATCTCTAATTTCAGGGAGTTAGAAATCTTTCTCTCTCTCTCTCCTTTTTTTTTTCTTGATTGCTTTCATTTTGGTTTCTTTTCAAAGCAGCTGCGCTGTATTCTTTTTTTTTTTTGCCAACACAGGTATCGAACTACCGTTGCTATTGTTATTTTGTATTATGACCTCATTGTCGAGACTAACTTGTGGTGACAGTCTGCTTGGACATAATTTTGTTCTTTTTTCCTCTCTCTTAATTTATCTTATTTGCGGCATTTATTTGCAGATAGACATACCGTCGTCAGACAATTGAAATTATTCCAAAAAACTGTACATATTTCATATAAACGCATATGCATACATAGTTTACTTCCTGTTATATATATGTATTTCATGAGCAGATATTCTTCATATAGCTTTCTCTTAAAATTTAACACTAGAATTACTGGGACAGTGAGTTTGGTAGATTTCTGTGTTTTTTTCTTTTGCTTATGTTGCTCACAGTGGAAGCAGTTGCTTTAAAGACAATTGAAATTGGATAAAAATATTAAAGCAAGTGATAACAATAATTATAAAATTTTTTAATGCTTTTTATTGAAGGGATGGATGGGCAGGGCAGTTAAAATGTCGAATTAATTTGTTGACCTTAATAAAATTTCTTATTCAATTTTTCAATTTTATTTACCCCTGCTCTGGCAATTCTGTATATCGCAAAACAGCTGTTTTCATTGCAGTTAATTTGATACTTTTCGCGGCTTTGTGTGAACATTTAAGAAATCTTAAGATTTATTAGAATATTTTAGATTTATTAAATAAAAAACGATCGTTAAAAATATTTTTGGTTGCGGTAAAGCACGAGAAAACGTCTTCATTCTAACATCACTTATATTCATGTGTAATGTACTAAAATAAGATAATAATAGCCTGAAGAAGTGTATTACCTTTCTTTTTTTTTGATGTTAAGAGTTAATGGACCAATGCAGGAATTCCAATTTGCTAAATTATTGCGCGGAATAGGTAAGAAATATATATACGTATATACATCATATGTCGGAACATACATACATATTCAAGCTCCTATTGATTTATAGGAATTTGTAGAGCATTTTGTTCGCTAATAATTGGCGTATAACCTTGTTAACAAGCTTTAGTTTTACATATTTTTTGCTGCAAGTAGTCGAGATTGATCTTTGAAGAGATTTTTCGAATTTAACATCTAATGATAAATTGTAAATTGCGCTTTCCCTTGGGACAAGGAGAGATCTAAGAAGGGATGCTAAACGCGCATATAAGGACGGATGGGGATACTTTAATTTACATAAAGATAGTTTATGTATTTTTGTATTTTTTGAATCCTACGAAGCAATTGCATTCTTAGATACTGAAAACAATTACACATCCAAGGTATAAGTGAACAAATACAAATGCATATGTATTAATCATTATAGGTTACCTGAAAAATATGTACAGGTTTTCCACTGGTTTTATGGAATTTGTAATTTTACATATTAGTATTGTTGATGAGTCCTTCCTTTCGATTTTGAGGATGGTTTTTCTTTGAAATGACAGCAGCGTTAGGTTCGCAGACATTGCCACTGAATAATTTTAAGATATTTTGCAATAGTTTGTAACAGTGAAAAGAGTAACGTAAAGTTTGTCTTGAATTCCTATTGCTTCCCCACTTTCGTACCTTCCTATGATCATTTAGTTTTGCTATTGTTTGCACCCTTTTGGGGTTTATAGTTCACTGTTCTTACTTTTGGTATTTTTATGCTTCAGGCACTGCTAATTACACTCAGCTCACTTGATAGGCCCCTTATTAGCTTTTTCTACATCTAATCCCCTTCCTGTCTTGCTATCATAGTACGCTTTGATTGCACTTTGCCTTTTTTGTAACTTACTACCACTTCTTGTTTTAGCGATCGCTGATTGATTACACTGAGCTGCCTTTGTAGCCTACTGTTACTATTTACTTTTGCTAGTTCTTGCGCTCGATCGCCTTTGTAGGTTGCTCTTTATTTGTTACCACTGTTTGGCATGCTTCGTATGGCTGAACTTTATTGCAAGTTTTTTTTTTATACCTTACAGCATTGGTAGTACAAGGGTATATCAAGTTTGTGCGGATGTGTACAACACTCAGAAGGATTTGAGCTAAAGTCACCTTTCCGATCGATCCAGAAGTGATTCTGAATAAGTTTGCCTATTAACCTGTCCGTCTGTCTATCTAGTAGTTTTGTGCTCAACCTAGAGGTCGTAATTTTTAAAATGTTTGAAATGAAATTTGGTACACCAATGTTTTTTGGCCCGAAGATGAGAACTACTTAAAATGGTTCGAATCGGTTCACATTCTTATTCACTTCTCATATAACGTTTCATTTTGAAAGGTCGTTAAACGGGTAACTGTATTGTGAGCGATGGTTTAGGGTATCCAAAGACGAGCTGCGGCCCTCTACTGCACTTTTCATTGATTATTAAATTATCGTATTAAAGCCAAAGCACTAATTGAGGTTATGCTTGAAGAGAGCTCTTAGTACCGATAAAGTTCCCTCAATTGTTGCTGTTCTTTGTTACAGTTGGATGCTCCCTTTTATGCTCAACAATATGCAAAACAATTAGATTAAATAATTGTGCAGACAGACACTAGTGAAGTCGGAGAACAAGCGTTTATCTTGTCGAGTATTTAAGACGTTTGATGGTATAAAAGAAAAGTCGAAGAAGAAACTCAAAGCAGTCTAGCAATTATTTATAAAGAATGTTTGTACCTCAGTTCCACTGGTGGTACTTGTGGTATATTAAGTATGTGCGAACGTACGCAACACATAGGAGACCATGAGATAGACACATCCGTCTGTCCATTTTCATTCTTGTATTCAACTTACGTATTTGAGAGACTTTGATGAAGTTTAGCACTTCGACATTTTCTGACCCAAGGATGAGAACTTTTAAAAATGGTTCGAATGGGTCCACCTTCTCAATCACTTACCCGGCAGATACTTATTTTCAGAAGTCATTTTATTAGTAAATGTAGGGCAATGAAGCCTATTTAGTGGAGGACCCTGCCCCATTATAAGTTTTTAATTGCTTGATACTTTGGCCTCGATATAATGATTTGGAGGTCAGTCGATTCTATTGGTGATTAACTAAAATTTTATTAACTAAAGCTTAGACTTGGATCGAGTGATGCTCCATGTTTGACTTGATACCACCTATTGATCGTAGAATCCGAAAACCTAGTCAGGCCATTACTTAGTGTTGCGGAACTTGTTTAGCCTGAAAACATTTAATTGAAAACTTCGTTCATTTTTAATTGAAATACTCGCACAATTGTTTTGCTTTTATAAATATATAAATATGTGTTTATTTAAAAAGTTGTTTACACATTAATTGCGAACATTATTACGTCATTTAGCATAAAATAAATGAACATTAAGAAAATACAACAAAAAACATCTGCTTATAAATATCTCAAAAAATGTGAATATTTTGTGAAAATCTATTATTTAATTAAACTGAAATTGGAGTTTTTAGTGAAAATTTTTAATTTTCTTATCATTAACATCTATATGTTATATGGAAAGAAATTGCTTTAAACAACCTCTTCGTTACGCATGTCGACATTGCATATGTATCTCTCATATTGTATATTGTATATATACACATATACATACATATACATGTATACAAATCCATATGAATATGCATATGTGTAAGTTCTATGCATATTCATTGTTACACATTTTCTCTGATTAAATTAAACAGAGTTTATAGCAGCAGCAGCAGCAATAGCAATAACGACACCAACAACAACAACAACAACAACAACAACAACAACAACAGTGTTGAATATCAGATGCCAAAACAAAAAATAAAATAAAAGAAAAATAGCTATAAAAATACTTAATAACCTGCTTGTCTTAAATGACGTGATTTTGTTTTGTTATTTTGCTTTGCTGGCTGGAATGATGATGATGGTAATGATGATGTTGTTGATGTGGGACTGTTTTTGTTATACACTTCACTTGCGACCAAAGTTAACGACAATGCCGGGCTATTCGGAGCGTGATTTTTTTTTTTTTTTGTTCAAAATAAATCTTTTTTTCTTTTTTTTTGTGAGATTTTCTGGCACACAACAAACGTACATACGCATGCATTTACTTATTCACTTACTTAAAATGGTAAAGCAGCCGAACGTCTGGTTTTTTAAAGAGAGCTTTGCGGTAGAGAGAAGTGCATTCATGGTTAGACAAGTGTAGGTTGTAGCTTTTTTTTTTTTTTTTTTTTTGATATTTCAATTCGCCTACAAATAGTATTTCTATACATAGTGTTTAGAGGAGATTTTCGCTGTTTTAAGACAGATTATGAAATAATTGAACGATCAATGATTAACGGAAAGCCCACATTTTCAATAACCAGCTTCGTAATATTACCTTATTTAAGAAAATATTTATAAAAAGAATATAACTGAACGCTGATTGTATTCATCGAATTGCGACTACCCTTACAGTCCCAAATATTTTTTTATTGAAGATCGAATAGATTGATTGCGTTCATTTTCGGGCAGTCACTTTGTAACACGTATATGAGACATACGAAGAGAGGTTGGTCATATGCCCGAACGGATGTAGACATCAAGCCAGCAATGCCGGGCATCCAATAACACCATTACTTCTCGGTCTGTTGTCATTAATACCACAGACTTGTAATAAAATCTTGAGTCTCCACAGTAATTGATTATATAGTAGAGAAGTCTGCAATCAGATGGAGACTTCTCCATGGCGATATCCCGTCGTCTGAAAATACGTAGCAATCGAAAGACATATGGAATGCTATTTTTTTTGAAAAAAAAAAGAACTTGCAAAGTATATCCTAATTGACTTATGTAATAGAAACTCCTTCGCTCTAGGCAACTACGCGAAAATTAACTACAGGTATGCGCTTATATTTCCGATACATTTATTAAATTTTGTGTTCTTGTAAATCAACTTTGATGTTTTCTCTTTTTCCTTGAGGAAAACAAGACGGACAGACGGACGGACGAGCTTAGATCGATATAAAAAATAGTCTAGAACCGTATAGTACAAGAATGGTCTCCCTCGAGTTCTTTTGGATTTTGCATGCATTTGCATAGACTTAATATACTCTTGTATTACAAGTGTTATAGCGTACAACAACTAAGAAAATTATGGATTACACCGAATCTTATACGCCCTCTACTAATGTTTTAAAAAACCGAAACCGAAAATTGTATTTGATTTTGACCGAATCCGTCAGATTCATCAGTTTTGTCCCAAAAAAAGTGTAAAAAAAACTTGCGACTTTTGGGCGAACTTTTTGTATCCATCGCTATTTCCCTAAGAATAAAAAATAAAAGGAAAAAACTAAATTTCCATATTCTATAACAAAGAGTGGGCGTGACCAACTCTTGTCACTTTTGCAACACAAAAGTGAATAGTTTTATAGCGTGTCTATTATAAGTTATGAGAAATGACCAAAAAACACAGAAGGCAAAGTTATTCTCAGTTAAGCGTGTCCTTCGATAGGCTTGGACTATTCTCAAAATCTTTCTCCGAACATGAAGTCAATAGTTTCATTTTTGTAAATGGAAGAGTGTTTTTCACAGGTATTATACTCTTGGGTAAACGTACAGAAGGACAGACAAACAGACAAATATGTTTAGATATTACTTAAGATTACGAATAGTTCATGAAACTGTTTCTATGAAACTTTTTTCTGGGCGTTACAAAGGTTTTTACAAAAGCATTTGGAGTTCCTATACCCTACAATACCCTACAATTTTTTAATTTTTGTAAAATTATAGAATCACCTATAGAATATATGTGGAAGTTTTGATAGGCTTTTTCCCTGTGAGTGTTTCTGAGTGATGAGTAACCAAGTTTATATGCGTTTAAGCCCAATCGAATTTTCAAATACGAGTGACTAAGATAAAATTTATTTTTCACCTTCTAGATTACTTAAGTAAAAATTTATTCAAAAAACATTTTTTTTTTAAACAGAGTCGACAGTCTAAGGTGCTGGTACTCGTCTTACTTTAGTTCAAGAACTTATTTCTTTGGGATCAATAAATTATAATAACAATATTAGTAAGTCATTAAAGAGCTGGCGCAGAAACACATGTTCGGGCATTGCACTTGTTATAATAAAAAAACATGTTTTCAAATGAAAATCGATGAGCCTAAGAATATGCAATGAAAAATGAATAAATACCTAAAGCAAAACCAAAGCAAGAGAAAAGTATGAAGAAAAAAATGTCTTTAATGACGAATTTATGCACCATTGAAATTGCTGACGCCCTTGGACACTTACGTGGACATTTCGATTTTGGTAGGACAAGAGTATATTACGTTTGCACAGATGTATGTAACACCGAGAAAAACTTGAGGTAGAATTCGTGTTTCATTACACTTATCGTTTCAGAATCAACTAGGGAATCGATTTAAACTTGTCTGTCTTTCCGTCTTGTTTCCGGGCGCTCAATTTACAGGCCGTAAACGTTTAGATATTTTGATGAAATTTACTGTGCTGGCGTCTGGGAACGAAAGCTATTGAAAATGATTCGGATGGGATCACTTTTTCGAATCACTTCTTAGATAACGTCGTTATATGAATAGTCATAGGTTGATGTAGGGTATTTAATGATGGTCCCTGTCCAACTATAGTGTTTTTATTTGTTTTAATTATAATTAACGAAGCAAAAATTTTATAGTAAGTTATTCAATACAAACACACTCAACGAAATAAATACAAATAAAATTGGCGCCGCTGGTAACGGCGTCGACAAGGTATGAATTAGACGTATAAAAATAGTGTAGCAAAGGTCGGTCCTGAGGAGGTAGACGATAGGTTTAGCATTTTTCCTAGCAAGCAACTACATAAATAAAACACACGATTTAAACTCGGATGAATATAAGTAAAACTCTGCTATGGTAACGAAGTAAATTCGAAGAATGTGGCGAAAAGGATGCAACTCGCGAGCGCGACTTTAGCATTCACTTTCGCAGCACTTATTCAATGAGTAAACGGCAGATAGATGGATAGACGGGTTGAAAAATCAAAAATGTACTAAAACTAATGTTACATCATAATCTCAAGGATATTACAACATAACCTCAAAGCAAGCAAAGTAAAAGTTGGCCATTCCATTAAACAATCGAATAAACGGGACACAGATTTCACTCCTTTTCAATCCAAAGTGCGAGTTAATCTTGAGAGTCAACTTTTATAAAATGAGGAAATTATTCAAGACATTTGCTGCTGTTTTTTTGATAATATCTCGTTTTGCGTTCATCTCATAATGCTTTTCATGCGTGCGATGCGTATTTAAAAAAGAAGCTCATTGAAATTCTATGAAAATGAAAAGAATCTCAAGCTTTAGTATGTCCTTGCTGTCTACGTTATTATCTGCAGCGGTTGAGTCATCATTTTTCTGAATTTTTGCTACGGCGCATATGCTTTTCATTATTTTCATTGCTGGATAAATCGATATTTTTGCCGCAATATGTGACAGTAATGTACGAAAAAGTAATTGTATCTGCAATTGTACCATCACATTATTACTATGTTGCATTTGTTGTTGTCTTTTTTTCGTCTTATTTTTTGTGTCAGGGATGACTGGCTCGATGTCTCTTCTTTAGTGCCTTTACAAAGATTGCAATAAACACAATATATGATTATCTTACGGAAAATTATTCTTACACATGTGTTGAGAAAACCCTTTCCTTATACAGCAGATTATAGATTTTCCTTTATATATCCTTGTTACATATATAAGTAAATATATCTCTTTTTCTATGATTAGTTATTCAATGGATACCCTGTGTACGTGTTGGCAATGATCGCTAAGTAAATGGCGAGGAGGTGTTATAAAAGAGTTACACCCTGGGAGGTATGCGTCCGTAAAAGCTATGCTCTTACCGACGATGCGCTATAATCGCCAGTAGGTGCACTTATCTTAACAAAAAGCAAGCTACCGCTCTGCCGTATGCAAAGGAATGCCGCCTTGGTAGTATTCAACCTGATTACTACGTTTCTTTTTGATTTTTACACCCTACACCACTTGTGGTATGCTGAGTTAGTTCGGATGTTCAAAACACTCAGAAGATCTTGTGATGAACCCATCTTTTATTATATAATCTACCATCTAAGTTTTTCTGTCCGTCTGTCTGCATTGTTTTCTTGTGTTGAACACACAAGTCTTAATTTTTGGAACAGTTTTAGGACGAGCGCTTCGTATTGGATCATTTTTTTTGCTGCCCCTAGAAAGCCCTATTTTGAAAAGTTAGAGTTAGTTTAGGGTGTTTAATGTAGTGCTTTACATTTCTATAAAGCAGTCCACTTAAAAGTACTTTCATCCCTTTAAACAAAAAATTTCTGAATCAGTTTTCACTTTTTTCCGAACTCGGACTTAACAGAGCGTAAATCAGGAAATCAACCTTGTTTCTTAATTGATTTCCAAGTCGAGGAGAAATGCGCTTCTGAGTTGAGACATTGAAACTTGTTCTTTATTATGCAGATATGTTTGAAGGTGCGTTTGCGAATGTTTTCTATTATAGTTTTGCCATTATTTACAGCTACTAAGGATGTAGTTTAAAAAGTTTCTTCAATAGGAGCATAAATAACGTGTTAACAGTAAATGATATCCTCCTCCATTTGTTATATTAATGCACTTTAAATGGCTTCAAAGCCATTACCATGCAATTGTCTCTTTTAAAGAAAAAGTCCTTGTTGTTAAGGTAAATAGTAATTTGTTTAGTTATCGTAAACAAAATAACTAAAGAAATATACTACTGTGATCAAAAAGTAAGACCAATTTAATTCTCTTTTGTCTTCTTTTACTCTAGTGATCATTCCAAATCTGTTTCGTCGTCTTCAAAGTAATCTCCCGCAGATACTATATACTATAGACTTGCCAACCCTTCTCGAAGCAGTTGTTACAACCGATTGCCGGAATGGCCTACAAAGCTTTTCAAAAATACTTTTTATGCCGTACAAAACCAAGTGGAGGTGAAGTATGGCAAATACCAAAAAAAAATATATATATATATCCGATATTCGATATACACGCGAAATGAGTGAACCAGAATATTGGCCTTACTTTTTGAACAGCGCCCTTAAGCGAATTTCGAATGATCACCTATTTGCGTCAATATGTAAAAACTGATAATAGCCGACGTGTCAGTTGGTCAGAGAACTCTTACAATAAATTTTTAATTAAATAGTGGAGGCTTCCCGGTCAGATCCCAATTATTAGGATCGTTTACGTTATTTTATTTTCGAAATTGAAAGATTTCCTCGATAGAGAGATTGGTGGCGGCGTTTAAATTATTGACTGAATAATTTTTAATGAGTTACTAGCGGAAAATTCGTGACAAAAGAACAATCGATAAATAGGTTATAAATGAAGGATAGAAAAAACATATTGTCAACATAGTGGCGTCCTATAAGTGTTTTCCCCCCGCTATGCTAAGTATGACCTCGAGCGAGCTATGTTTGTAAATATGTAGGCTTATCGATTGTTCGTTTACGGCATCGATTTCACTCGTTTCTCAATTTTTTCAAAGTACGTTTCATTGGCGATAAAATCTCTTTTAAAATCTCTTCCTACGGTTTACATGGGCAAACATCAGACGGGCGGACGGATAGACAGGTTTAAATCAAATCCAATTATGATTCTGAATCGATCGGTATAATAAAAGGTGGGTTTATTTTAAGCTCTTCTGTCTGTTACATACGACCGCACCAAATTAATATACCCTCTGCCACAAGTGGTGTAGGGTACGAAAAAGGCATAAAATGAACGTGAATGCTTATACAATTGTTTTTCAAGTATACAAAACAAACCGTTAAGTGTCTGCATACAATATGAAATGAACTTACAACACTTGTAACGGTTCATGTGTGCAGCAGCTTTTAACTTTAATTTACATGAAATCATAATGAAAAGCAAAAACTTCCCTGTATTTTGTCATTGCTACGCGTTCTAGTTAAACTGAGAACAAATAAGTTCTACAGCATTGCCAACGCTTTTTTTTTTTTATTCTCAATAGCATTATTACATGCAAAGACAAGACCGTAAAGAAAAAAAATAATTTACATAAAAGAAAATATATAATAACATGTAACCCTGTATTTCGTTAATTCAAATCAAGAAGAATTCAAAAAAATGCAATTTACTTGCAAACAAAACAAAATTTAACTAATTTTTACAAATCAAAATTCTTTAGTTTATAACAGAAGTTTATGAAAGAAATGAATTATTTGCTCATTTAGTAAAACTTACGGTAAGTGGCTTACGCGAACGAGGTTTTGGAGGATGAATTGACATTATTGCAGAGAAAAAACTTTATTTTGAAAAATAGAGCATTGTTGTAATGGTGTTGAACATAAGACACACACATTAAAAATAGTAAGTATATTGATTTAGGGACGAACTCTTGTGAAAATGGATTGGATCCGATCAGTAGTTTTATAATCTCTCATTTCGCAGTAGCCGTTTAGCATTACCTGACACATTTAACAAACGTGGAAAATTTAGAAGGGCCAAGTAATGCTTAATATGACCTAATTTATTATGTTTTATGATGAAAGTTGCTCCACGCTTGTGTTTTGACATGTAAATCTATCTATAAAACGAAACTTGATTTACATTTTGAGTTGCATTTCATCTAAGACGTTAGCCTTCATATGAGAACAAATTCGCACTTTTTCCATTTTACGATCAACTCTTGTTCAATTGTTTGACATTTATTGCCCGATGTTTACATCAGATCGATCAATTTTTTTCCAATTATCTGCCATAGAGGAGTTTTTATGGAATGAATGCTTTTTTATATGGCAACGGCAACCTAATATTTGGCACATTTTATTTCGAAAATAGGTAAAAAAAAACAGGTAAGAAAGTTATATTCGGAGGGGGCCGAATCTCCCATACCCACCACTATGCTTTTCGTATTGTACTCTCCAAGTTCTTGAAAATTTAGTTCTTTTACTTTTTTAGTCTCTATTACGATCACGGTGATGGGTATAAAAAATTCGGTCACGATCGAATATCATTTTCTTGCTTGTTGAAAATTGATACTATCTAGCAATCATAAGTATCTGTCAACATGGAAGTTTTAGATTGGAAATTTATTGAGTGATGTTATACTCTACAGAATTTCTCAATCTTCTTGCTAGGGGTTTCAAACGTTTTGAGAAAGTTAAACTATCCACCAACCACCCATCCGCTAACAAACCATCCACCATCCACCCTTCCATCATCCGCCCATCCATCATCCACCCATACACCAACCACCCATCCATCATCCACCCATCCACTAACCTCCCATCCACCAACCACCCATCCATCATCCACTCATCCACTAACCACACAAATAAATTCTATTAAACCAAGACGGAGCCCTAATTCTATTAAAACAACAACAAATTCTATTAAACCAAGATGGAGCGCTAATTCTATGAAATTTTTGTTTTAATAGAATTAGGGCTCCGCCTTTTTTTAATCTCTTCATCTTGGTTTAATAGAATTTGTTTGTGTGTATATGCAATTTTGGTTTAATAGAATTAGGGCTCCGTCTTGGTTTAATAGAATTGGGGTCGCGACAGTAAATAATTCGACTGCAGCCGAATATTATAACTTTATTAGCTTACCATATACATTCCCAATTTATCCATCCTTCAGTGGTGGGAATAAAAAAAAGGGCTTTCCTAGATTTTACTACTAACTAACTAAACTAACTAACTTCCGTTCACGTTTGAATTTACATTTCATTGAAAATTTAAAAATACTTTCATCCGATGTTTTTTTTTTAACTATTACGCTTAATAGTAATGCTTAAGGCAAAGTGCTTTAGGTGCATGTGCTTTACTGATTGATGAAAGCCGGGCTAAGAGAGAGAGAGAGTGGGTGGAGTGGCGGGAGAGGAGAAGCTATTGTTGCAAGCAAAGAATGTTTGCATTATAATAATCGTAAATCGATCTGACTGTTCAATTGAACTAATAATATATTCAATTAATGTAATTGATCAAATTTGATAAACGTAAGCTAAAATAAAAACAAAAAAAAATAAAAAGCAATAACAAAAACTTATATAAACAAACGTACGCTCGTTTATACATTAATGTATATATATACATATATATGTAAAACACATTGATTACATGCCATTAATTCACCCACACGTAAAATACATAACTAAGATTATCATCCATAAATTTTCATTGAATACGACCTTCCAGCAAATTTATTGAGTTCATTACAACGTACGTTTTTAGTTTTGTCTGCAACGTATATATATATATATGCATATGTGTTGTGCTTGCGTGTGTTTGTACATATACGTGTTTGTGTATATCAAGAAAACATAAATCAATTACAATTTTTCAAACAATGCTCTTTACATTGACACTCCTTTTTCTTACAATAATAGTAACAACAACAACAACAACAATAACAATAACAACAATAACAGCAATAAAGTCAATAAGAAGATTACATTCGCCTGATGGCGAATTTTGGATATCCATTACTTAAAATAAATCAAATGAGAAAAATTGGTTATGTTTTGTTTTACGACAGACATCCCCATATCCATCTGCACGATCTGAGCCAATTTCAAACTTACTAAACAATTTTCGTTAATTTTCAAAACTCAATTTATTGACTGAAAGAGACTAAGGTCTTCTCACTTATTCAAGCCGTATAGGAGAGATTTGCAATCGGTGAGGCTTACGCTATTATCAAGAGGTTCATCAAAATCTAAAAAAAAAAAAAAAAACAATATTTATTTATATAAAATTCCAGCTTAAAATTCGAGTGTTAAAGTGATGAATAGAAAGAGATAAAAACAAGAAATATAAAAAAAGGGTGTAAATTTTTTTTTTGTTCATCACTTTATCAACTGAATTTTAATTAAAAAAGAGGAAAAAGACGGTAAAAAAAAAAATGTTTTTTTTTATTCATCACTTCATTAACTTAAATTTTAGTTTAAAAGAAGAAAAAAAGGGTCCAAAAGTTTTGTTTTCTGCTCATCATCTTATCATATGAATTGTAGCTTAACGAAAAAAAAAAAAAACAAGTGAAAAAGCTACAGTGGCTATCTACAGACGTACAGGCAGACGGACGAAAAAGCTTACTTTAATTAAAAAAGTGATTCTGGAACATAACCTACCTATCTTTGCATGCCCTACACCACAGTTATTAATAGAACGACTTTTGAAAATATGTTGTTGTTGTAGGGAGAAAGCTTGAAAAAGTGGTGCGATTCGAATCATTTTCTTCCTTCGGCCATTACACATCAAAAAAATTACGATCCATATGTTGAATACAGACAATACAGACAGACGGACGGACAGACAAACTTAGGTTAATACAGAAAGTGATTGTGGAACATTATCTATCTATCTTCACATACCCTACACCATAGTTATTTATATAATGACTTTTGGAAATATATTGTTGTTGTACGGAGAAGGCTTGAAAGGCTTGAGGTCCGATTCAAACAATTTTCTTCCTTCGGCTAAAACTTTTCGATCCATGGGTTGAATAGAGACAAAACAAACAGACGGACGGACGGATAGACAAGCTTAGTTTAATCCAGAAAGTAATTATGACTCGATTAGCATAATAAAAGGTTAATCTGTCTCACACCCTTCTGTGCTGTAGGGTGTAAAAGGATGAGTACACAATATTCTTTTTTTGGTCAGGACTTTTTAGCGCTTGAACTTGTTTCCAATTTTGATGATCCAAATTAAAGGTTATTTTTTTTTACGATCCTACCGAGGGGGTGACACCTATGCTTGTGGCCCGCGGACGCAACCCTTGTAAGCAAGCAAGAGAAGGGAATAAGTTGCAGTACTTGAGTATATTCGACTTAGAAATGGCGTACGTACAACTTGGAACAGCAGGAAGAACTACTATAGCTAGCTTGTTTTAAAGAGGGGCAGTGCGGTTAAAAAGGGATAAAATTTATAAGATTTCATTAATAGTGAAAATGTCCGCCTAACAGTGATCCTTAGATAGGGTATTAATTTTGTGCTCTTTACCTTTAAAGTTCAGCTTCCTTTTAAGAGATTTATTCTTGGGCTAAAAGGTATTCTTTGTTCTATTTGGAATCCTATCGAATCCTTGAATTGATTGCTGTACTCACCATTAAATCGATAGTAACACAAACCAAGACAAGAAATGGGTCTGCGTTCCTAAGCATCTAATTAAGGATACAAAGAATACCACAGAACAGAAGCATCGAAGGTAAAGGCTTTTCATAATCAGAAGTGGAAAATCTTGTCATGGTGCTTGTCTTCGATATTTATGCAAGTTTTCCTATAGAGATCGGAGATTGTCTCGACGCTATCAATGGCAATGCAGTTCAACTGTAAATACACAGATCATGATTGATGCAAAAGGGTCTAGGGGGGTTTTTGGTATCTGTTATCGGCCCTTATTGCGGAAGTCATAAGGGAACTTTTATTTTTGCCTTAAGATCTTTTCAACGCAAAATCTGTTACGATCATATTCACTGCTACTCCATTTACTCCTATTTGCCGAACTGTATTAAGAAAATCGAACAGACAGTTGCCGCGCCGTCAATAGTACGACAGTACAGCATATAGCTATCATGAGTGAAGGCACGATACAATTTTTAAATTATTTAAGTAAACCAAGAAATTTAATCAGTTAACTGTGTCAATATCTTTAGTGATAACGAGTATACTCGTTGCAGTGAAGTAAAGCGCGACAAAATGACAAAAATATTCTCGAAAACACGTTATTGTGGCAAATACAATATGATGCGGACGGACGGACGAACAGATCACGACAGAAAATTGTTTACCTTTTTCATGACGAGTATATTCGTCATACACAGTTAACTGACTAAAGACAACTGCCTTTGAGGAAAATTAGGATGTAGGGGAAAGCCATTGTTGACATTAGTTGCGTTAGAGGCGTCCAAGCATCTGCTAACTAGTGTGAGACGGATTTCCTTTTTGTCGGGATAGCCCGTCGGCAAGGTTTAATTACTCATATCCCTGCCCTGGTCAACGTCAACCAATCAAATTTTGTTACTCATAAAGATATTTTCAGGTTTAGTATTCAATTAATTGCTGTGTGAAGTATTTTATCTTAGAGAAGATTGTATGTCAGTCCCGAATTACTGCGAAAACTTAATCCGCCATCAAGCTAAGGTAATAGGAATTGCGCTTCAAAAATGAGAAACTATCTGCTTCTCGCAAGCAAAGGTTGCCATTCCAACCTTGCCGGATCTCAGTTGAAATGATCTGATTTGCCCATTACCCATCGCCAGTCCCTGTGTATTTACTGCTACTTAAGATACTTGGCCCAACTTATATGGTAGCATTACGTTCCGAACGAAAGATATGTGAGGGCAAACCCATCGTGCGACTTGCCTTCCTCCCATATAGTGTATTCTTAATGTCTATAAGCTTCAAGGGTGAAGGGGTGTGGAACAGATTCCTGATGAAGAACTCTTTATGTTACAAACGTGATAATGAATTAAATATAATTTCATTTTAGTTGAAGTTACAGACTTTAGCAATTTGGAGACTACTTTAGCTGTTTAACTGTGTGTTGATATTTGATTAAAAAAAAATAGAAAAAAAATAGAAAAAAAATAGAAAAAAAAATGCACTAAGGCGGCGGCAACATCAAACATAACCATGCGAACCAAGTTTGATGGTTGACCGCATTTTGTGGAAATCAATTTTTCATTTTCTCATTTTTTCATTTTGCAAGAAAATTTGTTAGAAATAATTTCAACATTGGCGTGACGTTATCAAATTAAAAACTAATCAAATAAGAAGCAAATAGAGATTAGGTAAGTGCTTTATTATTATATATGCATTCATGCATGTACATGTGTGTGTGTGTGTGACATGTTTTGTACGTAAATTAGATGATACATATGTGTGATGGTGCGAAAAAGGCGGAAGTGAGGTCGCATACCACAAACACACACACACGACACACACCGCCACAGCCACACATACTTGGTTTGGAAACACTTTGTAAATAAAGTTCTATATAAGTAAGTAACAGGAAATTAATAGAACAAAAGCGAATAATAGCTTTTAGGTGTGTGTTTGTGTGTGTGTGTGTGTGTGTGAGTGCCTGTGTTTTGAATATGCAAATATAGTAAAAATTGTTCGTTTTGTGTAGATTTTTATTTTGACTTAAATTATATACTAACGCCCACTGACATGTGTGTATATATATTTTATTTTATTTTATTTTTTTGTTTGTTTGTTTGTTTTGTTGTTTTAGACAAAAAAGGAATTTCTTTATGATAAAGTCATAGACATAAACATTTGGAGCATAAAGAGCAAAGAACAAATATTTATGAGGCTATAAAATATGTATTTCCACTTTTTTTGTTGTTTTAAGTTGCCCCCGTGTGTATGCATGTACGTGTGCATGAAATGCATATTGTAATAATTTGTATGCTTGTTAAAAGCGTATCGCCCAAGAGTTGCCAAGTTAGTAAAATTTCTTCTTCATTAAAAAAAAAAAAAGTAAACAAATTTATATCAACGCACAGAATCGAATCTTCTTAGTCCATCACCGTTATTCGAAAAGGCATTAAAAAAGAAAAAGCAAAAAAAAAAAATTCTTTTTTTTGCTCCATAATATTGTGTGGGCTCGACTGATGTTTCGTACTCTAGGCGAATAAAAATGGCAATTTTTACCGTGGACCTAGTGTAGAAAGCACCTCCTTCTCACCTTTTGTTGCTTCGTAGGCGTGTCCTCTTATCGGTTGGGGTCATTTTCAACTTCTTTTGGAAATTTGTAGGCGGAAAATTCATTTTTATGAATGGCAGAATGGTTAGCTGAGAAACTGCAGAGACGGAGAGACGGACATGCTTACGTGCCTTCCGATTCAAGAACGTATAGGGTTTTTAAAGCGTGCTTTTATATGAAAGTTTGAAAATTAATCTATGAAAAGCTATAACATGAAGTGTTGACCGACGGACAGAAAGGCCTAGAACGATCCAAAATTTGATGCTAACCCTGTAGGATCTCTCAAGTTTTCTTTTAATCTTGCAAACGTGGGTGCACTACCAAATTCTCCGTTGTGAACGTTGGCAACTTGAAGTACTTGATATAGACAAACTGCATGACATATGAGAAAAAGTTTTACTTCGCGCTCGAG
>CCAG010010321.1:0-113015 GCA_001077435.1 Glossina morsitans morsitans | reverse complement strand
ATTAATGAGCCCATTTATTTTTCCGATCTATTGCTGGAACTATGGAAATCGTAAAAATGTAGAAAAAAAACTGAACTTTTGTTTATTTATTTTACTCAATTTAAGTTAGAAGGTGGGAAAAAGATCGAATCTCGAGCTATCGTCCACAAAGGGAGCGAACAACTTATGTGTTTTTATAGCTAATCACTTGAAAGTTGTTCTAGGACCACATAGGAACTCAGTATTTTTGTAATGTCGATCGTTCATAATTTTATACAAGTAAGACTACGTTTTCGGCCAAAGACGAATCTTGAATGCCCATAAAATCAAAACAATCGAAAAAAGCATAAAACTTAACTCTTGGACTGCACTGCCGCGACCCCCCTATCACTTTCACTTCCGCCGCTTCTTTCTGTAAGTTATCGTGTTACACCGCGTGGGTGGAGGCTGGCCTTTTTGAACAATATGATTATAAAGCAAGTGAAGCTCTAGTATTTTTTTAAACCTTTTCCTTATATAAGAAGTCTTTTAAATATATATATACAGTCAGTATTCCACTGAGTATCTGAGTTTTCAAACGTACCTTGGGTCCAAATGAGATATAGATATATACAAAACGATTCTATAGATAAGATCTGGCAACCGAAGAGACTAACTAGCCATCAAGCATCTCTAATAAAATGAAGTGATTTTGCAACGGAACCCTAGCATCAGGGATCTCCAATAAAATTAAGTGGTTTTGCAACGAAATACTGTTATAGTGCAGTAGTGCCATCTCATCTGACAATATTTTAATATGCAAAAAGTCTTCATATCTAGGAATCCGTTATGTATTGTATTTGTGAAAGACAAGCGACTTCACTTACCATGGATGCTTCTTCATAGATTCATTTACATTATGCATTGATTTCTTAAGAAAGCAATGATCCGTTTGCTATAGTAACCTGCACATCAAACACATTCCATCACTTTTCTGTTATTTTGTTTTTTTTTTTTTTAGCAATGATTCTTAGAAGGCCGTACAATGATAATTAACTCGAAAATTTATAAAAAGAAAAAAAAAAAGAAAAAAACTAAAAACTGAAAAAGATAAACAAATCTTAAAATTTCTATATAAACAATAAATAAATACCGACGAAATGTAATTAACACAATTACATGCATATAGCGGAACTCCTCTCCATGCTTACCACTCTGTTAATCGATACGATTGTATAAGTGAGAGCAGCATTGTGAGAGTTTCGTGTTAGTGTTTAGTTAATGTCTGCTTAGGGGGAGATAGATGCAAAAAAAAGAGAGGAGATATGCTCATAAGAAGGCAATGCGGGAGAGAGACTGAGCGAGGGAGAGAGAGAAAGTGTATTTCTCATTATCTTAGGTTAGCTTAGCTTAGTGCTTAGTGCGCTAACAAATGAATGAATTGATGTGTGAGGTGAAGTGAACGAGACAAACTGAAAGTTATTGGGAGCATAATAGAGCGAGCACTTATGACAGACAGTCTTGAAAATATTTGCGAACTATGCGGTCGCCATACGATGATTTCGCAGTTGGCGAAACAAAAAGAAGTAGCAACAATCATAATAATCATAATAATACTTTTAATAATACTTTTAACAATAATCACACGATACCATATCATGCCCGTGAAAATTCGTTGCCATTCAGTTACGGACAAATTAGCAAAACATCAACACCGCTTAGGCCAATTGTGACCGGATCACGTACCAATAATAATATTAATAATAATAGTAGTGCTGGCTATAAAAACGGTTTACAAAGTGATTTTAATTTTGATTTCGATTTCGGTTTAAATACTGAGTACACGGGTGGCACGACTGCTGGTATTAATAATAATAATAATAACAATACCACCGTGCACAGTGTTAATTATAATGTTTTAAATAGAAATGGCAAAGATGTGAATTATAATTACAAGTTAATGGCGCATGGCGGCGAGCTGCGTAAAAGTGAGAATCGTTATTTTTGCGGTAGTGACAGTAATTTTAATCATAGTGCCACAGCAGCAATTAAACCGAATATAACAACAACAACAGCAGCAGCAGCAGCAGCGACGTCATCATCTGATGAAATAGATGCTAGCAGAATGATTAAAACTCAACCACGTCTTACCAGTCCTTTGCTTGTGCGAAAAACTTTAAGCAACAACAGTAGCAGATCACCTACGCGCTCTACAACCAATACAATCGCTAACACATACCATTACAGCTATGGTAATACTAATAATACCAGCATTGGTGGTGTTGGTGGTGGTAGTGGTAGCAGTGCTGGAGACAACTTTGACAAGTTCAACGTAAATGGCAATATCAACCATAACAGCAATAACAACTATGCTTATAATAATAATAATAATAATAATAATAATTATAATAATAATACCCATGCACATTACAGCAACAATATTGAGATACAACGTAAAACACCGACTCGTTATGATTTTGAGGATTTGTTACGTGAACGACGTGAGAAGGTTTTCACCGAATACCGAGCGACAACACATGATGTGTCATTATCGCCTGTGCCGCCGCCAAGGCGTTTTGCCAACGGCTCAATACAATTGCCATCGACGTTGCCAACATCCACATCACGTCATCCGCGATCGCCTCAATTGTCTGCACGCAGTCAAAGTCAATCTAGAAATTTTAATTACGATTTTGAATTTAATTTGAATTTAGACGATGTGGATGGTAAGCTATGGACGCAACGATCCCGCACGCTTGAACGTTCGCCACAACGACCGTTACAAAAATTAAAGCAACAACAGCATCAGCAGCAGCAGCAGCAGCAGCTATATGAAACGCGCGACATTCCATTAACGTCAACATATGTGGAACATAATTATCATACAATTAGCTCATCATCGCCAACTAATGCCAATACAATGAAGAACAACTATAATAACAACAACAACAACATTAACCACAGTAGCAGAGAAAATGCAATGCTTGACATCTATGCAACGCCTTATGATAAACGTAAACGTGCAATGGAGCCTTTAGAGGCTTTAACAACAGCAACGGCGGCGGGAACGTCAACGCTGCGCTCTAAACGTTCAGACTATTCAGCCACTTATGGCAATGAGCACATGTATGGTCATGAACAGCATAGCAATATTGGTCAGATGACGGATAGAGCATCGTCACCTATTTATGCTACAAGCACTAAAAAGGTAAACGCAGCAGCCTTAAACACATTACCTAGTTCGGTAACATTTGCAAATTCTGTTGGTGGCAATGGTGGCGGCAGCGCTAATGGCAGCAGTAGTAGTAATAATATTGCTTCAGCTTTAACGATTACGGATTATCCAACAACAACAACGACAACAAACATGATACGTCCAGAGACACCAGCATTTCCTGTTACGCCGCGCACGCCATACGCTCCAAAAGCTAATGGCTATCCACAGCGTACGCAGCAGCATACGCTGACTGAGTTGCACAACTATTCTGCGGAAACTATCTATGGCAACAATTATAGACCGCGTTTGAATTCCACAATGTCGATGGCTAATAGCGAGCCTCAAGAGGTGGCAGCGCATTTAGTGAAATTTGCCAAAGATTCCTCGAAATTCTGGTACAAACCAAATTTGTCACGCGAAGAAGCAATTGCTTTACTAGTAAATGCTTCGCCCGGCACATTTGTGGTGCGCGATTCAACGACATATAAAAATGCTTATGGTTTAGTGTTACGTGTTGCCCAACCACCGCCCGGCACCACATCAACCGGCAAACCAGATGAATTGGTACGACATTTTCTTATAGAGCCGACCACCCGAGGTGTACGTTTAAAAGGTTGCGCCAACGAACCGGTATTTACATCACTCTCAGCCTTAGTCTACGAGCATTCCACTAATCAATTGGCCTTGCCCTGCCTATTGAATATACCGGATCGAGATTTAGTACCGCCACTAATAGAACCCACAGCAGCCCAGAAACAATTGATGACGCAAGGAGCCGCTTGCAATGTTCTATGGTTATTCTCATGCGATACTGAATCGCTTACCGGCGAAGAGGCTATACGGAAAGCGATACGACAAATGTATGCGCAAACGCAATCGCCCGCACCCACTGAAGTGCATTTTAAAGTCACCCAGCAAGGTATTACCCTAACGGATAATACGCGTAAGAAATTCTTTCGTAAACATTATACAGCCGAGACTATATCTTATTGTGCCATTGATCCGGATCATCGCTTATGGACCATGCAAGAGCATGGCAACGATAATACAACCGTTCTAGGAGCTTTAAAGAAAACCATATTTGCCTTTGTGGCCAGATGCTCGCCCAGCTCAAAGGATAATCAATGTCATGTATTTTGCGATTTGGCCATAAATCAACCGGCATCAGCTATTGTATCATTTGTTAATAAAACTTTACCCACGGAGAGACAAAAGAATTACGTTCTCTGAAATAACGAGATTAGTATGAGCGACAGCCTAGCGAAATACGCGACAACGATGATGAAAACGAAACGCAAACATGTAACATTTAATTTGTAAACAATAACCAGTCAGGATTTATTATTTCATATGTATATACATAGATATATATATATATATACCTATATATACATTCAGATCATCCTATATACATATATATGTATATGCTACTGCGAGCAAAACCAGAGATCAGTTTAATTGTTTTCTTTTTTAAGATTAATTTTCAAACTCTGATAAAATTCCTTGTTCCATGGATGCATCATCCATAGCGCACGAAGAAACCATTCTTAGCATCGCCTTAATGTTCCAAGGCCCGGACTTTGGCTCGATTTTTTCAGTCTTCACTCCCCTATTGCACGATATTCGCTCGATTTTCCGACTGTTTTCGGATCGTGTCCATAGATCCAAGTCTCATTTCCTGAAATATTTCCCGTTTCATGACCGATTGATTGCTAGAAATCATCTCCTCACACACATTATGATAATTCAAAAAAAGAAAAATTCATTTTGTGCACGGCTGAAACACTAATGACGCTTGCAATGTGAAATTTGACGCTAATGTCGTTCACAGTGCTACCAATGATATATACCTGATATATGATATATTCGCGTGCAATTTAACTTGAATATGGATCTTACTTTTTGTTCACTGTATTATATATATATATATATATGTGTGTGTGTGTGTGTGTGAACTGTACTTAAACTACAACGCTTGTAAAACCCTTGTATGTTAGGATAAATTATTTATATAGGTATACCCTATTACGCCCTAATATCAGGGCTGAACATTCACAAGCCAGTTCACATGTCTAAGCGAACGACCGCTAGTGACAAGATAAAGAATCACTTTAAATTTATTTACATACAGTACGGATGGACACCCCCTTCCTATTGTGGCATTCATTTTTACCCATTTCGATATTCACGCATTTTCAAGCAAACTGACTCGCTAAGTTTGGCAGTGACGTGAGAGTCTTAGTTTAATGGACATCCTTAGGGATTTAAATCCCTTCACCGTTGGATGCAATAACTTCTCGCACGAGTCAGATGACGTTTTCATAGGTATCGATGCAATTTTCCATTACTTTGAAGTAAACAATCAATAGTCGCAGTATTTATGCTGGCTGGACCTTTAGCTTAATACGCCTTGTCTTGTCCGAACGAAAGTTGATTGCCCTTTACGTCAATTGGAAGCATAACGAAGGATTAGCTCTGTTTTTTCTTTTAAGTGACAAGATCGCCATTCTCTAAGCGAAAGCAATGAAATTTCTTAGTACACAGTTATCGCTCGAGAAAGTAATTATCTATAGGTTACTGGATTAAAAAAAGATCTGGTCTCGTAGTAGTTTTCGAGCAGCTAAAAATGCCATCCTACGGTGAAGGCTAGAATCCAGATCAATTGTGTATATACATGTATATGTATATATATATATATATATATATATATATATATACATATATGTATGTATGTATGGATGGATGTATGGCTGTATATATATGTATATATGTGTATATTCTTATGTATACTTATATATCTATGTATATCAATATATATATGTATGTATGTCTATATATTTAAATATATAAGTACATATATCAGATCAGTTTTGCTTCCCCGCTTATATACGTATGTACATATATATATATATATATGTTTATGTGTAGAGTATTAAAATATTAAAAAATTATTATACATGTATGTATGTACATGTATATGTAATATATTTAAAACACTAACAAAATATCACTAATTTATGACAACTGTTTTAATGATTATTAAAATTAAAAATAATAAAAAAAAGGAGATTTATTATTTTTTTTTTATTTTTATTGCTAAATATAAACAAAAGTAAAAAAAAAAAAACAAAGAAAAACGTGTTTATGAAAATTATTTTAAAAATATTATCAAAAGACAATAATTCGTGTAAAGCGTTGATAACGTAAGCATTTCCCACCAGCAACGGTTCAGTTTCTGTGTATTACTGTTATTTGAAACCCGGTACGAGAGAATTCGTTTGAAATTTTGATGTTCTTTTTTTAATTATACCCTACATCATTTACGGTATAGAGGGTATATTAAATTTAGGCGCATACCCTACATCGTTTATGATATAAAGAGTATGTTAAGTGTACGCGCACCTATCTAACAGTCAGAAGCTTAGACCGATCGATTTGTAATCGAATTTCTGAACCGATTAAATCTTGTCTGTCTGTCTATCTCATATCTTTTGACAAACTTTAATACGATGACGTTACGTTCTTGCCCATGAACGAACTCTATCGAAAATGGATTCAATCGATTGTTGCCACTCCCTAGATATGGCTTTGTTTGAGAAGACTTGGCAATTTTCCAAATCTCTCACTGAGGGATAATATGTCGACATATTAATTTGATGGAAAAAATTTCAATCAGATGAGATCATTTTTTCCCACGCCTTCCCGTATAACCGGTTTTCATGGTCGAAAAGAGGATGAGGTTAGGCAGAAGTTGGCGGTCACGGTTAAAAAGAAATGACAAAAGAGGGTAGGGAGCGGCAGGGGAGGGGGGCGACAGCCTAGTAGGCGTGCGCTCAATCGGTAAGCGTGGTACCTTTACCCCTAAGTGCGCAATGTAGCTACAAGCGAAGTAAACGCTACCGCAATAATGATTAGAATCCGTGAACGTTGATTCGGTTCTT
Organism: Glossina morsitans morsitans; assembly: GCA_001077435.1. Classification (NCBI taxonomy): domain Eukaryota; kingdom Metazoa; phylum Arthropoda; class Insecta; order Diptera; family Glossinidae; genus Glossina; species Glossina morsitans. The sequence goes on along the minus strand of CCAG010010321.1, from coordinate 105,899 downwards.
ACCTAATCGGCTACTCAAGCGGACAAAAAAAGATGACCACAAAAAGTCATGATCATAGGGGCCAACTTTTTGAACATCCTCTTAGCAGGTGTTTGTCCAATAGGTAAGTGTTCTAGATTTACCTCCTAAGTACTCACTATAGCTGCAACCGAAGTACACGCTGCCGGAGTAATGATTTGAACCAGTGAACGCTGGTTTGGTAGTCGCGATTCGTAGCTTTTCGGCTGCTCAAGCGAATCAAAAAATGATGATCATAGGGGCCGATTTTTTGAACATCCTGTCGTATACAACCGTTCCTACAAAGTTATTTAGCTTTTACTATTTTACAATGAAAGTTTCCCGCAGGAATTCACTGTAGCAAACGTGGTCCACGCAAGTCTATTTTTTTTTTTATCTGAATTCATGCAAGGATTCTAATGAAAACTACGCCTTCGCACGTCTAAAAGGTCTAATCTTTAATATTTGATAATGAAAATTAGTCCACAATAGTAATTTGATATAAAAATTAACTATACCCAATTTGGACTGGCTAGTTCCAGTGTTTGGATGCCATGCCTTCAAAGAGTTCCTATGAAAAAATCCTGCGCAAAGAAAATTTTTGTAAGAATAAATAATAGAAATTGACTCACAACGATATAAAACTTACTTAACTGCATCAAATTTGGACTCAATAGGTCTATCTTTCGCACACCACGTCCTACAAAGGTTTTTGTGAAACGTAAGCCTGTACACACCAACCAAATGTAATTTGTACTTCAAAAACAATAAAATATTTATTAAAGAAACAAAATTTGGTAAATTTACACCGCCCCAGTTGAGATTTTGAACCCGCTCCCCTTTAATGACTTTCTTCAAAAGTCCACCTTTACATGGAAAAAAGATTGTTTTTTTCTCGAATAAACGAATAATTGCATTCGACGAAGTGGTGTAAGTTGTGTAGGGTACTTCCAAGAGGGCCTTGCCGAATCTAAATTTGTTGTAATTGTTTTTGTAGTTAATGTAAAATAATATTTACATGGTTTTTTTTGTTTCGTTAACTCATTTTATTTATCTATTTATTTATTTTGTTTGTTATTAAAAAGTTGATGACTCATATCGTTTTGTGAGGTCTTTCGTTTTGTTTTTATTAGAAGAATTGGTGGATCTTTTGTTTATTAATCACAATGAATTATGTAATTATTTGTATCTTTCTCTCTCTTCTCCTCTCCATTACTGAGTAAAGTTCAAGGTTAATTTATATTAAAGTTACGCGAATTTTTCTTTAACGTTTACTTTCATAATAACATTTAGCAGCGATGCAGTGTTGCCATATAAAAGAAAATTAAAAAACCTGATTATACGATTTCTTCTATAAACACTGGTTAGTTTCCGTTTCTATACCCATCACCAAAGTGTAGGAAGTATATTTCGGAGACCCCATATATATACATATATATATATGTTCTAGCATGTCCGTCCGTCCGTCCGTCCGTCTGTGTAGTGTCTGTTGTAAACATCGTCCTGGCCGCAAAATTGAAGTTATCGACTTCAAGTTTAGTAGAAAAATTGCAAGTTCTTGTACCCAGGCTGGTATTGAAAATGGGCCAAATCGGTCGAAGATTACCCCCACAGTACCACGTAAACCGGCCATACCTCTGTTTTTCAAAAGGAATGAAAAATTGATTTTTTGTTCATTACTCATAAACTATAGCAGATAAACGCGGAAATATTTGAAGGCGTATTCTATAGGTGGAACCTGTAGAAAAATCAAATTTCATAGTCTATCATAATTTAATTTTTTCCGATACCTTTATAAAGCGCAGAAGCAAGCTTCAAAAATCCCATAAATTGTCGTGGCCCGTTTCAAATTTGGAATGCACCTAAACAAGTTGGTCTGTCCATCTGTCAGACTGCGTAACTGCATGGTATTTGTGGTAAACATCTTCGCGTTAGCGAAAATGAAGATTTCGCTTACAAATTGGCAAGGGAACACGGACACGCCTACAACGTGCACATGTCTATGCGATAAAAACTTTTATTTTGAAAAAAGAAAAGATCAGCCACGCCTACTCCATATTATAGAGCATTAAAATTAAGTGATGACTATCAAAGATTCGGTCACGCCCGAATCTCGTTTTCTTACTTGTTAATGTTAACCGAAAGCGGGTCACAACTCATGAAGGGATTAATTTGAATATGTCTGTCGGTGAACCGTCGTATGAAGGGTCGCTATAGTCGATATACGGGCATATATAATATATGTTCCAATTTTGAGTTTGCTGCGATGTTGCAACGCCAATGACAAATGTCGAGCGTAGCTCGATACAGGATAATAATTCAAGAATTTTTGTTCCTCGCAAAAACAACGATCAAAAGCTTTTATATGGAAATTCCATCGTGGTAGATATTTCCCAGACGCGCCGTTTCGTTAATTTCAACTAAAATGTAAACCTTGTTAAATATACATTTTCTTTGTCCGAAATTAATATATACATTTAAAATTCAAATTTGCTGTTGTTAGCAGACTAGATCAACGTTAAAAGCAATATTAGATTCCATGGCTCTTCGAAATTAATAAGCTTCGCTGTCCGGAAATATAAAATACATTTACTATGCAAATTTGCTACTGCACTAGTTCAGAGGTGGGCAACTTTTCCCAACAACGGGCGAACGGCGGCAGGACAATATCCAAATATTATTAAAAATACGACGTTTTGCACCATGATCAAATAACACGCCTTCTCAAGAGTTTGGTTCGTGGGAAGGAAGTGACAATTCATCACAACGCGGCAATCGAAGAAAACCTTTTGTTCATAGAGTACGAAACTGCTATAATCTATAAAGTTAGATGCGCTTATCTTACAATATCACTTTTAGCTGAACTATCCGTCTGAGTGGCCGAGTAGATAAGAACTGCGACTACGAAGTCAGTGTTCGCGCGTTCAAATCTGTTAGTGCGTTAGGAGTTTTCTTTGATCATCTCCCTATTTCTTTCTCTTTCCCGTCTTCTTCGCGACAGTCACTGTACTATACAAATAGGGGACATGGCGTGAGTGATTGGTCAAAACAAGAAAAAACATTTATATAAATAATGGCATATCGCATTTAGCTGAATAGTATTTATATAATTTGTTTTGTCCGAAAATATGGCATACATGTATAACTGATGAGCTGTCATTGCTCTATTTGTTTATTAGTTGCTTGAACTTGAAAAGCCAAAGTGTTTTCTGAAATGTAAATCATATTTTCGGACGAAAAAGTACAAAATGTATATACAAACGTCATGCATACTTCCTTACGATATAAAGAGCATAAAACTCTGCCTCTTTTGTAAGAGTTTAAAATTGGCCTCAAGCACAAGCAAAAAAAGGGCAAATCAAAGTTAATTCATCTCCTTTTATAAATTATGCCGAATCGAATTCGTAGTGGAATGATGAAACTAGTGCACTGTTATTCTTTTCTTAGCAGTTAAAAGTATTTTTGAAAAAGCTGCTTAACATCATTCATAAAAATACTTTTTTTTTCTTGTTAATTAAAAGCTTTACTCATCATCGCACACATCAACTCATTCATTATTGTTGTTTGCTGTCTGCATAAATATATATGTTTATATAAAATAATTCGTAATTTCCAAACGAGATGCTCTAAAAATAGACTAAAACATTCAATACATAGCCAAGCTACACGCGTACTTAAGTGCATACAGTTCATGTACACATGAGCATACGCGCGCATGCACCAGCACGCATAACTATATATATATATATATGTATACATATATATATATATATATGCATGTGTGTTTACACATTTCTTGCATTTCAATGAAAACCAACAAAATATTACTTCATTTAATTTCTCCCTCAAAAATGCGAAACAAAACAAAAGCAAAAAAAAAAACAAAATGTATTTTCAAAAATTACGGTACACTTGTACATGTTCCCCGATATTTAAGAAATTGTAACGAATGCTTTCGTTAATCATCATTTCAAATATTTCTTTAATGCGTTTTATTATTTTGCCATTGAAATATTTATAATTTAGCATTTCGTCCGTACATACGTACGTACATAGCTGTATATATATATTTTCATTCTAACATTTGCATCAGATATTCATAGAAAGCTTACGTTACGTTGACCGTTAGGTATGCATACGAAATCATATGAAATATTGACTAAAGTATGAATATACGCGACATTATACCTTAGCATATGCGATCCATAACTAATCGTTATATACATTCGAAAAGATTGAATTTTAATAGAGAAGTCACTCAATACTTTTATATATACCGCGGAAAGAGTTATTAAGAATGCGAATGAATAGGAGCAACTGGTATTATAAACAAAGTCCATCGAAGGATGGGGATATATATGTGTTCATTGCATAAAAACCCATTTGCCGAAGCCATAGGTAGGCTTCAGAGATTCTATATATAGTGTGGATAATCTCGATCAGTGTCAGTGGGTCGGTACAAGCATACGTGCTTGTCTTCCTGCCCGTAGGGCCCGGTAGTGCTGCAGCTGGAAATGTTGGAAATTTTTGTACGCAAGCTAGGGTTGAAAACTGGCTGTCTACGGGACCGCTTGAATTGAGAACACGTTTGCTGTTCGAGTTTTTTTTTTGCTCATTAAGCGCACGTGAAAAATTTCCAGGTTTTTTTTACAAAAAAAAAAAAAAAAGGATGGGAAAATTTGCCACGCCCACTTGAAATTATAAAGTAAAGAAATTTAGTTCATTTTTATGCCCTACACCACTAGTGGTACAGGCTATATTAAGGTAGTGCGGACGGTTGCAACACCCAGAAGGGCTTAAACTAAACCCGCCTTTTATTATATCGATCGATTCGGAATCATTTTTGAAATCAATCTAAACATGTCTGTCCGTCTGTCCGTCCGAGAGCTTCTTAGGTATTTTTGTGTTCAAGCGGCAGTTTACAATTTTTGAGATGTTTCGATGAAATTTGGTAGACAGACGCACTATGAATCCCGCCACTTTCTTTGGGCCGGAGCACCATACCGTATGCAGGGACGTAAAATGCTCGCCAAACAGTTGGAGTCTGAATCTGCAGATGACCTCACATTCACATAGAATATGATCGAAAGTTTCACTCATTCCTTGGCAGAATCCGCATGAATTAGTATCAAACGTATCCATGTTTTTCAGATGATGCCTGAGGGAATTATGACCCGTGTCGTAGCCGGTGACTAAAGATAGGTCGCTTCTTCTTAGCTCCAGTAGTTAGTGTGCCCTACCGATAGATTTTATGAATCTTTTTGCCTACCGTTGTCCTGCACAATGCTTCCATCGACAAGCCTGTTAATGTGGCGGCCCCTAGGGCTGCCCTGTTAGTTAGGCAGAATGTTGATACTAAGTCGAGGCCCCTTTACGAAAAAAGTGCTCTGGTCATTACATAAGTGTTTTGTTGATTTCTGCCACATCTGTGATATATGGAACGAACATTGATCCTAAAAGCCAAGTTCCTGAACCCACAAGAGCTCAAAAGAGAAACGCAGTAAATAAAAACAATAATCGATAAGATTTATACTTACAAGCGATCAGTTCTTATGCCCTACAACAATTAAGCGATCCCCAAGATGGTGGGTATCTAAAATTCGACTTAAAGATATTGTAAGTCTCTTGTCATACGTTATTTTTGATTTTTAATTTTATAAAAATTTATGTGAAAAAAATTTTCATTTCTTTTTTCATATTCTTTTCAACAGATCGTAATTTGTTTTGTAGTTTCTTTTTAAATGAATCGAACGTGCTATGAATTTTAACAAACAAGAAAATTATATTCGGTCATGACCGAATCTTTTACACCCGTCACTGTTATCCTAAACGAGATAAAAAAAAAAAAAAGTAAAAGAACTAAATTTTCATGCTCTATAATAGGGAGTGGGTGAGGTTGTGTCTTTCTATATTGAAAATAAAACATTTCGTCGCAAAGGCGCGTAGTTGTTGTAGGCGTGTCCTTTTAAAAGTTTAAGTGACTTCCAAATTCTTTTGGAAGTTTGTAGGCGATGTCTCCATTGTTGCGAACGAGAGAATGTTAATCACAGACACTACACAGTTCAGCAGATGGACGCACGTACAGGCGGACATGTTGACATGCATTCCAAATTTGAAACGTGCCAAGAACCAGAAGCTCCAAATTTGAAGTCGATGGCTTCATTTCTGTAGCCAGAAAGATGTTTAAAGCAGACATTACACAAACGGACAGACGGACATTTTTAAATCGATTCAAAATTTCATGCTGATCAAGAATATATGTGGATTGTAAGGCCTCTGATGTTTCTTTCTCGGCCTATTCTTCGGTGAAAGGTACAAAAATGACTTTTATACCCTACACCATTTGAGTGTCTTATGCTTGTGCGGATGTATATATCCAGAAAGAGTTGAACTAGATCTACATTTTATTATAACGAGTCCACTTTTTGTTATATGGAATTATTTTTCGAATCGATCTGAGCTTGTCTGTCCTTCTATCCGCCTGTCTGTCTTGTTTTGTTATATTCACTCTATAGGACGCAAAACTTTTGTTCCAAGGACGAACACTATCGAAAACGGTTCGAATCGGATCACACCCTAAAGCTATTATTTCGATTAGTCGTTACATGCACAACGGTATTAAACGAATTATGGTAGCGTATCTTACTATAGTGTTTTTACTTGCTTTGATTTATTTAAAAAGTAAAATTACTTTACTACTTGTATAGTCAAGCAAAACATAAGTTTGCATAAATACAAAATGGTTTAATTCGACTTTAAAGGTAGTAATCGTCATCTATCGTTTAATTGAATACAAATTTAAATCAAATTGTCATTCAGATCAAGTTCAAGTTAAATTCAATTCAAATTTAATTCAAATTTAATCGAAGTTCAATATTGCAATTATAGCCATCCGTCCAATATCAAGTTGATTTAATATATAAGATTTAATATATAAGAAATTTAGATTGCATAGTATATTCACTATGCACATACATCTACATATACATATTCGAGAAACTCGAAGACAAAGGTAAAAATATCAATGGGAATTAACTGAAAGGAAACATGCTTCCTTTTTGTTCGTTCCTTTCCAAATTCTATTTTTGTATGTGACCGCTTATTCAAAGGGTTCCCCTATTCGTGTCACATGGTGACAAAGTCAGGAAGAAGTAAGGAAGGACTAGGGAGTTAAAGAGGAAAGTGATGGTCATAGGGTAACGGATGTGCGTCCAATCGGTAAGTGCCGTGTCTTTACTGACTGACTCTAGAAAACTCTACCGCGCTTGACTTCGTAGTCACTTGTTCCACTCAACTACTCAGGCCATACCTGACACGAAACACTTTCTGTGTTCTCTTTCACCATATTCGATGGGCAACTAAATATACAAGTCTACCGTTTGCTTAGACTACCTTCAGAAAAGATGACAAAAAGTTTTAATCGATTTAACGAGAAAGATGTGACAACAACATGAGACTTGAATTTTCTTTGAATTTTCTAAAAAAAAAAAAATAAAAAAAATTTTGAATCGTATTCCTGGCATAGACTGACAACAGCAGTTAAGCATGTCCGTTTCGGTATTTAAATTTACGTATATAACATTTACGATCTTGTTAAAAAAATTGTTTCATAATTTGTATACAAATTCAATAAATTTTCTTTGCCTTTCAATAAGCATAAGAAAGTCAAGCTGTGTGCACAAGTGAACATTCTGACATTACCTTTGTTGTTGTTTATATATTAAGAATTAAGATAGAGGCCTCTTCGACTCTATTTGTTTACATCAACTTGTATATGAACTTTTTTCAGTTTTTTTTCTTTTCTTTTCATTTTGTTTACTTTGTTCCAAATTACTGGTCCACTGCTAACAACTGCAGCATTTAGCTGCTTATGCCATAATATGCGGTTTTTTTCTCATTTCTTAGTACGAGTTTCTTAAATATTTTATAAAAAATAAAAAAAAAAACAGAAACACTACAATGCCATATTAAATACGCTACACTATTCTATAGTTACTTATACAACAAGTTTTCATAATAACGCCTTCTATGGGAAATGGTGGAACAAATGGCCTGATCTGAAGCATTTTCGATAGTGCTTGTCCATGCGCCAAAATACATCGATCTACATAATATCCTTAAATTTCAAAAAACGCAAGAAACCAAAACTGACAGGCGGACAGCCACTCTTAAATCAAATGAAAAAATGATTCTGAATAAAAGGACGATCTACCTCGATCCCTTTCGAGTGTTTGCATACAGCCGCACAACAACAGCAACAACTTAACTTACTCAGGTGCCACAAAAGGTGTAGGGTATAAGAATAAATAAGTAAAAAATGCAATAATTCATTACAATAATTGCTTTAATTTCTTTATAAACTTTGTTATGTAACAACAACAACAAAAACAATAACAGCAACAACATTATTGTCAGACTTGACTTTATGTTATTTATCTGATCATATCTGATATGTATTTTATTACTATTTACTCGTTTGAAGTCAAGCCGCTCTCTATGAAAAACTTAAAAAATTTAAATTATTATTGATTAATGCATTGAATATGTATATAAACGACTGACTGGCTGACTGACTGACTAACTGACTGATTGGTTGCAAGTGCAATAACAATAACAAAATTGCTTAAGGAAAGAAAATGTTGAACAAAAAAAACAAAATTAACAAAAATAACAACAATAATAACAATAATAACATTAATTAAAAAAGATAACGTGCAAATAATTGCATAAATTGAGTTATCTGTCGAACAATAGCGTATAAAAACCTAACTATAATTAAATTAAATAAACTTGAACTAATTTATATAAGAATTTCCTAAGTTTCTCTAAAACAAAAAAAATAAATAAAATATTAAATGGAAATTTTAAGCTTTACTGTGAGTGAGAATAGATGGCTCCTCCTCCTCCTCTTGATCACAGCAATCATTGTCCCGTTTCAAATTAAATGATGTAAACGAATTCTGTACAATAACCCGGAGGACTGGAGAAAAGCGAATCTGTCTGTCAAGCTTGTTACAATTAATGGAAATTTCATACGAGTCAAAGAGTAGACAATAATAGGTGCGCGCCAACCATTTAAGGATGAAGTCATTCCACTATTCCAGCCTAAAAAAAAAGAACAATAGAAGAATAATAATATTTAAGAAGGTTATTAAGCACACTCTTAAGTCTTAGGAAAAAAACATTTTTCTCGAAAATATGAAAAAATGACAACACCGCAGCCCTTCTCTGCAAATATCTTTAACATAAGGGCTTTCACAGGAAAGTAGAGTAAATGGTCTAAGTGCCAATTAAAAAAAGAAAAAATCACTCAATCTACATATCTATCTGTAGTAGAACGCATAACTTTGCTTAAAAATATTCATTTCGGTATAATTGAAGAGTGCTTGAGGGAAAAAGTGAAATTTTCAATCAGAAAAAAAAAATGCACCCTTCAATTAATCAAAAATATTCAAATTAACTGTTTCACGAAACAATTTTGCTTTAAAGATGCTCTATAAAATTGGAATGAAAACAAGTAAAATCGGAGGTTATTCATATGACGAATTTCAAAATAAGGAAAGCGATCGAATAAGTATTTCGATCCGAAACATTTTCAATAGCATTCGTGCTGGGGACGAATTTCTTCCGAATATCTCAACAATTGCGACCGATAGCTACGAATGAACACAAGAAAACAACACGGACAGACGGACAGACAAGCTTAGATCAATTCAAAATCGCTTTCTCAAAATCGCGGAAACAAATCGGCATAATCAAAGAAGGTACTGCCTTAAGTCAGTCTGGATGTTGTATACATCCGCACAAATTTATTGTAGTGTACATCAAGGGAAATGATCGAAAAAGTATTCCAATCCAAAACATTTTCGTGCTTGGGACGCATTTTCAACCGAATATTTCAATAATTGCTATCTACAGCTACGAATGAACGCACGGACAGACGGACAAACAAGCTTAGATCGATTCAAAATCGCGGAAACAGATATGCATAATGAAAGAAGCTACTGCCTTAAGTCAGTTTGGATATTGTATACATCTGCACAATTCTATTATAGTGTACCTAAAGTGGTATAGAGTATAAATATATAGATTTTCGAAACATTTCCCCATATATGTATATATATATGTATATATATATATATATATTATATTAATGTATTATTATACATTATATATTAATATATTATTATATATTATGTATTAATATATTATTATATATCATATATTAATTAAAATGTTATATAATAAAGCTAACGAATGCAAACTTTATTATTATTATTATTCATTCTCTTTATGAATACTTAAAAAAGCATCAAATTTAACGGTAGGTAGGAAGACGTTCTTGTTCACATTTTATAAGAAGTGCATGCGATATTTTTCAATTTCATTTTGAAGCGCCTATACGTAAAAGTAAATAAATTTATTGCATGAGAGAAAAAATGGTTAGTATTTTTGATATAAAAATAAAAAGCTTTGTAAAGTTCTAATATATCATTCATTCCCTGTCTCTTTCCCTCTCCACGCTTCTTTCTGATCATCACTCAGTGTGTTATTCACATAGAGGGCACCTGTTAATGATTGGTTATACTACAATATTGGCTGTCTGATGGCCTTCCTTTCTTTGAAGATAAGGATAAAGAAGTCGCTCATTACAGCAAATAAAAAGTGTTGCAGATTATTACTAACAAACCTTTAGGACCCAACTTGAGAGATATTGATCTAATCAACATCTGATTTCAGCAAAACGGAGCTACGTGGGCTATACAGCATTTTAAATAATTGATTTTGATTCGATTAGTTTGCTATATAATATAATAATTTCAAGAAATTCTGCTATAGAATGGCTTCCAAGGCGGCCATAAGATTTAAGACTGTTTTGGTTGCGTGGCCTGGATTCGAGTACGAATAAAAGGGCTATTAATAAAATCGGACTACATTTTGTGAACAATATGCTCGAAAATTGAGTTCATCGGGTTCGTTTTTATGTACATTAAAATGTAAAGTGGGTAAAAACATTACACCACCGTAGAGATATTTATGCAACGCCATTTTAAAAAATGTATCATTATATGGAAAGCGGTCCAATCTGAACCATTGTCAATAGTACTCGTTCTTGAGCCGTAATAGGTCGCTGTATCAAATTTCGACAAAATATTTCAAATTATTATAAAAGGGACAGACGGACAGACAAGCTTCTAGAAGGTGACTTTGAATCGATCGACATAATAAACACAACCGCAAAAGACTTAATATATCAAACATTGAAAATGTGAAAGTTTTTTTTTACTTTTCCTAATTCTTTAAGAAAATTTCCTTTCTCTTATTTTAAAGTAATCGCAACATATGTTATATGGAAAAGTCCGGAATTTAAAATATTTGCGCATTAGATGGCACAAATGTGTCTGAAGTAAAGAACATTAATGTATATGTGCATTCAATACCCATTACACCCATTCTTCATGTATGTCAAGTGTCAGTTTTATTAGTGAATGTATTAAACGTAATCAGCAATTGATTGCTGTCTGTTATAATTAATAGAAATATTGATTGATATTGAATTAAAACGAAACTGCATAAAAACAGGAACGAAATGTTTATCTTACAAGTTAAACATTTGTAAGTGTCAATCTATGTGTGTTTATGTCTATCGCGTGTATGTGTTTACGTTTTTACTTATATATGCAACAATAATTTTATAGTTAATTAGTTGTTTAATTGACCATGTTTTTTATTCATAAAAAAAAAAAAAAAAAAAAAAAAACAATAGCTTTTGGAAATAGAAGGCAAAAATCTATACACACATACTTATATATATATAATGTTTTGCTAATCAATTCGAATGGTAATGGAAGACAAAACTAATTACACATCAACTAATGTTACGTTAATAAAATTTATTATACACTTTAAACAAAAGTAATATAAATTTACATACTTTCACACATACCTACAAACATATATTTAAAAATAAAACACACAATACTTATATGGTAAGCGAAAGGTTAAAAACAGCGATTGCCAAACTTATAAAACACTTGATGTGACTATTGTCAATATGTGTGAGGGACCAAAGTGCCTTCTTAACGGACAAAAATCTATTGCTCAAGTGAATTTTTAAAATATTTAAACACCATATGACGAACCAAAGGCCATTAGTAACGTGAATTTTGTCCTAACCTAAAAGTCCTCTAGTTTCGCACTTAGCGCTTTATAATGAAAATTAATTAACCCTATATTATGCACAGCATATCATAGTAGCTTGTAACGTAGAGTGTGACGAAGAGGGACTGATTAATTACATTCGAAATCAAATTGTTTGACTTCAAGTCAGGCAATAAATGAACGATAGACATTAAAAGTCCGTAAAGATTAGAAAAAAATAATGAGATATTTTGCGAAATTGCGGAAATAATAAATAATTTTGAAATCGGAAGTAAGCCTGTGTGTAACTAACGTAATAATTTGTATTCCCACTTCTTCTTTTTTCTTTTTCTTCATAGACATTCGGGGCACATCAACAAGTTTTTTAGAAGGAAGCGATTTCTTTCATACTAAGCATTCAGAATATCGTAAGTTTTAGCATATCACGCCCATTTTTTGTCGAAATTGCATCAATTATTGCAGGTAGCACTGTTTAGTGCAGGTTTCATTTGATTGGAACAAATCGTAGTACCCCACGCCTAGCCTTGACCATTCCAAAGGATTTGCTAGCACTATCCTCCAAATTTTTTGTTTCCCACCAAATTACACCTATTCAAAGCCCCATAAAACTATATTATGTACACTTTGTTGTATACCCTACTGCACAATACGCTCTCTCTTAGAATTTGCTGAATATATCGCTAGTGAGGCCTATTTTACAATTTGCTTCTATAGTTTGGGACTCACAATACGATCTATACTGCAAACAAATTGAGTTTCTATTGTTTTCTGGCTTGTTGGTTGCCCTGGGACCCCACCATCCATCTTCCACGCCACAGAAATCGTTTAGCATTAATAAAGTCACCCACTCCAGAAAGCAGACAAATAATACTAAATATATCTTTCGTTCATAAGCCTTTGAATGATATGTGCGACACTGAGCACTTACTATCTTAAATAGATATAAATGTTCCACAGCTATTATCAAGACATTCTCGCATCGCTATGCGAAAAAAAAACTATGCTAACAATGATCCTATCCGAAGCTTGTGTTAGGCAATGTAATGAGAACTAGAACTCGATTGACTCAAGCTTGAATGCATCTGTGTTAAGATCAAAGATTATGAAACGCTTGAACACTCGATAATGTAAGGCGGTATCCCTTCTTGTTCGTAATGGATGTCCATTTCGATCCGCGTTAAGTCCCTCGGCGAAAGTTTTGTCGGAAGATAGCTAGATAAAAAGAAAAAGAAAGTGGCCGAACTAATTTCATACTCCCAATAACAAACATCATTAATCCCTTATCCTGTTTCTGGTATTTACCAAAATTAAAATCAAAAACATTCGCTGCACTTGTTCAAGGAAACGCAATTACAGTTGACTCTACAGAGCAACCATTTGAGGCACATACTGAAAAGAAGATGTGGACAATGCTCTGCATACCTTCCGGATCCATGGGCTAACATTTAGTCATCACTGGCTTACAGTAGTAACAGGGCAACTCTTTCAACTGTTGTAAGTACAAAACAACAATACGTGTACGTGTACGTGTGTTTGTATGCTATTATTGTGAAAAAAAAGTCATCTTAATTATTGTCATCGCAATCATCATCATCATCATCATCATCACCAACATTCGAAATGAAATTTAATCTTATCTGTGCACGAGCAAAAGAAATAGAAAAAAAAAGGCAAAAAAAATACGAGAAACAAAAACAAATATGTGCGAATAAAAGAAAAATAAAACAAAATATTATGACTATAACGAAAAAAAAAAAAACCTAATACACATAAAACTATAATTAAAATGGAACTTAAACTGTCGCTGGTATGTCGTAACAATTTGCAAAAATTAAATAAATATTGCGAAAAAGAAATTCAACGAGATATGAACGGTAACGACAACGACAACGACAACGACTACAACAGCGCAATTCCTCATATATAATGTAGTGCACATAGTATACATAATCATAACCATAGGCAGGTAGCCGCATACATATATAAACCTTACGTATATTTCTAATCGTTACTCTAAAAATTGTTGAGCCTCTTAGTACTTGAAGTAAAATTAGTTAATCACAAGTGAATGATAATTGAATGAAAAGAAAGAAAATTCTTAGACCAACTTATCTATATATATATATATATATATATGTACATGTAAACAATGCGCCAAAGTCCACTGATCTTAAAATTTTTTCAAGTATCGTAACGTTGTAACGTTGACAACGTCTTCGCTCCAATTAATTTTAAAGCGCTTTATATATCTGAAGCTCATTCACGAATTCCGCATTACGGAAAATCTGCTTAAAGAAGAGTCTCGTACGACGAATTTCATGCATTCCTGCATCGACATGATAAGCACTTCACTCCTAATAGATGCGCTGCAAGTATTTTTGTTAAGCAGATCGATTTAGGAAATAAACAAATCTATTGGTCAGTTAGGTACCGTGTTCACCTACTGCTTGCGGAGTCAAGTATAGGTCATCCTCTTTTTGAAAAGAAATTCTTTTGCTTCGTTCTTTTCCTTAAATGCAAAGGCACGCGTTTTACATACACAACTCATTTTCGAATCTTAAAATTAATGTAAAGTCACGCTCTACATTTCTGCATTAATTTACACTAAAAAGATTGATTTAAATCTATTGAAACACTAATACCTTTTCCTCGCATGAAATCGCATGGTTTATTACATATGTAAATCATAGGATTTGTTTCACATACGAAACTCAATTTCGAATCTTAGCATTAGGAAAAAGCAACATTCTACCTTCGCGCATAAGATCACATCAAATGTCAAGTCAAACACTAATAACTTTTCCTCGATTTTTTAACGTCAATATGAAGCGCATAGTTTATTACATGAAGAAAAGCGCTTTCCGGTCTTAAAATAGGCTAAAGTTAAAACTTTTTTTTTTTGCTTTACAGAAATTTATACCAAGTAAATCGATATACACACTAATCTCTTTTCCTTGCTTCTTTATTCTCAATGCTAACTGCATGATATAAAGCATAAATAAAATCACTTTCTACAATGAAGATTAAGTTGAACTGAAGACTTCTCTTTCTTATCTGAATCTATTTTAGCAACTAATTAAACATGGAAAAGATTTAATCAAATGTACACAAAACACTAAACCTTTCTAACCTTAATGTGAATTTTATGATATATTAAATAAACAAATCATTATCTGACCTTAATATTGAAAACGTAGTTAAACTCTCTTTCACAACCATTTAACCATCAAGCAGATTAAATCTTCACACTAAACACTGTGGCTTCCTGTTTATGCTAATAGATCTCACCTTCACTGTTTGCAAGTTTATTAAGTGCATCATCCGGGCACAGGCATTTACCACATCTTTAGAAAATTTTGAAATAAATTCCTTACCAGAAAATAAGTAAAAATGTTACGTAAACAATTTCGACTAATAAAAAATTCAAAATTTTACCACGTTGTCATACCAAGGCTTGCTTTCTATGAGAACCCTTACGTGTGAGAGCTATGCAGTCCAAACTTTGTACAGTAAATTCATCTGTAAGACCGTCATTGTCGACTGATTTCCATTGAACTTATTTTTTAAAAGAAAGTTTACATACATAGGAGAGATTTCAACAACTGGTCCCTTCCGATAAAAATTTTCCAGACATATTTAGTACACCAATATAGTAACATTGGTCGACTTTTGTGAAGGGATATTAAAAATACAAAGCTTTTTAATATACGGCCTCTTCCCAAATAGGGCTTTATATGGAAAGCAACCAGATATAGGTGGTCTAATTGAATCCATTTTCGCTGGCGTCCCTGTGTCAAATTTCTCAAAAATTCAATCAGTAAGTTTGACACAAAACAATAAAAATACAAAGACGGACGGACAGACCTCAACTGAGCCATAAAACGATTCTGCCTCAATCATAATATTAAATAAATGAATATAATAGAATCGCCCCTTTTGTTACAAACATTCGCATAAACTTGATATACCCCTACACAAGTGATGTAGGGAGGTGCACATATATACATTTGCTTTAAAACATGACAAAATTTTCATTTAAAATAACTTGAAAACGCAATAATCAGAAACTTACTTAAATGCGCAGCACTTAAAATTTATTTAAATTAATGGAGATTTATATGATATTAAATGCATGCACACATGCTTGCTTACATGCAAATTTATTAAACCCCAAATGCATTTAAATCGAAAAACCACTTGAGTTAAATTAAAAATTCTTTATATAAAACGGACGACAAGGTCGCTTATATATATGCGGTTCATCGAAACATTTGCAACATTTCTTAGATCCGCTAAAGTGCATATATTCTCGATCGGCATGAAATTTTGAATAAATTTAAGCATATCCGTCTTTCCGTCTTCATTATGTCCGTAGTAAATATACTAAAGCCCGTAAAAGCGGTGAAAGTGATTGAAGGCACTTTGGCATTCAGAATGAATCAAATCGGCCAAACGACACGCCCACGGGACAACGTAGGCTGGGAACATTTCTGCTTTCAAAAACAAAATTGAATGTTTTGGTCGTCACTACTCGTTACTGCCCAGAGATACAATAATAGGCATTTACCTGTATATTCTAAAGATGAATCTCCAGTATCTAGCCGAAAAATTGGTATCCCCCACCTTATGTTGCAGAAATTCCATTTTCTGTGTTTCCTTTACGAAAAGGAGAGCAGAAGGTAGCCAGGTAGGTAGGTAGTTGGATAAAACTTCTAATGCGGTCTAACTGTAGATTCCAATATGGTCAGTTCCAATAGATAATGATTGTTACCAAACGGATCGATTCAAACAAATAAAATACGCAGAGATATTAATAGCTGCTCATTTTCATTTTGTTCTTTTTATGCTCTCTTGCTTCTCATCCCGTTTATGTGCATTTTACAAGTGATCTCTTGATCAAGTGACTTGATCTCTTGCTGGTTATTTTGTTGCGGCAATGTTGTTAAAGGACTGAAAACGAAGCCTGCAACCTGCTGTAATCGTATCAAACGACTTATCAAAATTCAACAACACACAAGAGTAGTGCTAGTGGTCGGTGATACTGGAGGTAACAGTGATAGTGGCGTGAGTAACACTAGCAATAAGCTAATGCCCCCCCATTTACCGATGCAGCCACAAACACCCGTAAGCCACCGTTTGCAATAAGCGAAATAATTGCTTAACAGAACTGTCTTTTTCCCAGCAAAGCCTTAAGACGCCAGAGAAATTCTTATTGTATGTTAAAAAGTAGGTTTAAAAATGATGTTAAAAAGTCACTTAGCCATTTTTGTACTGTTAAAGAAGAAAAATAGAAGCAAAGGGTTTTTTAATTTTCATAAAATTCGCAATATATCCGAATATGTATTGGCGCCGTATTGCGTATTTGTTAGCAAAGGTTGTGTTGACGACAAATGCGTCTTTTTGCCATAACATAATCGACTGAGAATAGTTAGCACTATTTTGGCGACGATGTTCAACACACTTGATATTGATCGATGTGAATGTATTGACCCTTCTGGTTTTTCATATACATTCTTGACCGCAGACGGTTTTGTATATACATTGTTGAGGGCGGGCGATCTACCATACACATTGTTGAGCACGAACGCTTTTTTAAACACATTGTTGAGTACGAACGCTTTTTCATATACATGGTTGAGTGCTGGCGATCTTCCATACACATTGTTGAGCACGAACAATCTTTCATATACATTGTTGAGTGCGAGCGATCTTTCATATACATTGTTGAGCACGAACGCTTTTTCATATACATTCTTGGGCGCGAACGGTTGTTTCTATACGTTGTTCAGCGCGGACGATCTTTCATGAACATTGTTGAGTGCGAACGGTTTTTCGTACACATTGTTGAGTGCGAACGGTTTTTCATATACACTGTTGAGCACTGACGATCTTTCGAATTAAATCAATTTGGAATACGATAGCATGTAGCATATTATACATTTTCATGTACATAACTATTAAGAAAGCGTAAAGCGTTGCTAGAAACCACAGGATTTCGTCTGTTTTTATATACCATCAGTCATTCTATCTGTCTCTCCGTCTGTGTGCGTTGCCTGAAATTGTAAGTTTGATATTTCCTCCAAAATATATGCAGTACTGTAAGCGGCGAATGCAATAAGTGATGTTCCTGCCCTAGACAACGACATACATAAATGTTCCAACACTTTGTTCAAAATTAAGATTAGGGAGAGTCTTAGCAACTTTTTGCGTGTCTGCTATGAGCAACGGTAGTAACGCTGTTAATTAGCAGTCATATGTAACTCTCTCTCATTCTCATTATTTGTATCACCGTGGATTCTGTTAATAGCTTCTTGATATGATGTCGCATTCTCTCAAACGTTTACTAAGCAAATACATATACTATTCCATGTTTTTAAGTGAATATGCGCTCTGATTTACTTATATGTGTGTACATCGATGTATTTCGTTGTCTCTGGCTCAACTTCATACACACGCGAAAATTCGAATCGTGTTTGCAGTACTACTGCAGCCACTGAAATCATTCTCTGTTGGGCTCAAATAAATATTCAATTTGGCAAAACGTTTCCAATGCCCAGAAGAAAGCTGCAGAAACCAGAAATGAATTTTGAATCAATTTAAGTACATCCGTCCGTCTATCTGGCTGTTTAACCATCTGTGTAATATCTCTTGTAAACAGTCTGACGGACTTCAAATTCGGCAGAAACATTTGGAATTCTTGCATACAGGTCGTTATTGAAAAATGGGACGCGCCTACAATGTACAATGTAAACTGGGAACACCTCCATGTTTCGAAGAGGTTAAAAAATTGGTTAGACGTTCATTACTCATAAACTGTAGCAGATCTATAAAAACTTGAACGTATATTTTATTGGCGACGTTGTAGTGCCTGTACAAACATGAGGAAAATTGGTCACCGCTGCCCTATATTGTAGTATGTCTAAATAGAATTCTTTTTTATTACAATCATAACGCGCAGAAGCAAGCTTCAAAAATCCTATAAAATATATAAATTCCTGGCCAGTTTCAAATTTGCAATGCATCTAAGCATGCATGTCCGTCTGTCCAACTATGTGATGTCTACGGAAAACATGCTTCCGTTTGCAAAAATGAAGATATCGCCTACAAATTTGCAAAAGCTTTTGAAAATAGTCCAAACCGGCCATAGGACATGCCTACGCTTCTTACTCATAAAGTACAGCACATGCACGACATAAATTTCCACTTTTATTCTGAAAGTCGAAAAAATCAGCCACGTCCTCTCAATATTGTAAAGTATGAAAATTTAATTTTTTTCATTTTTTTTTTAGGATCACGGTGATGCGTATAGAAAATTAGGTCGCGATTGAATATAATTTTCTCACTTTATTGCTATTTATTTCGTATTGATTCACATATAGAAGACGGGGGTACTGCAGCATTGTCGTAAGGAATATATGTTCAATTTTTTGTACATTTACCTGCTGCAATTTACCTGATGACATGACCTGTTCGCTTACTCTCCCGTTTCGGTGAAAGTGTGTTTTTGTGCCAGGAAACCCATGAACTCCATTTACCCAAGGTGCTATTTAACTCTTCTATGCCCTATCCTATATACACTATGATTTAATAAAAAAATTACTTTTGTCTTAGAATTTAATTATAATAATAATAAGTAAGAAAATCAAATTCGGTGTGGATCGAATCTTTTATATCCATCAACGTTTACTCCAAAAAGGACAAAAGAAGTAAAAGACCAACATTTTCACGCTCTACAATGTGGAGTGGGGGCAGCAGACTTCTTCTATTTTCAAAATAAACGTTTTCGTCGTATAAGCATGTGGGCGTTGTAGGCGTGTCCTTTGAAAAATTTAAATCAATTTCAAATTCTTTTGCAAATTTGTAGGCGATTTTCGCTAACGGGAGAATGTTTACCGCAAATACTACAAAGGTGTGGAAATAGACAGATGGACAGACAAACAAGTAGAGGTGCTTACGTGCATTTCAAATTCAAAATTGGCCAAGAATTTACATAGCTTAGGGGATTTGTGAAGCTATTTTCTGAGTCTTACAAAGGCATTCAAAAAACAAATTTTGGTACACTATAATATTGGGTAGGCGTGGTCAATTTTTCCCATTTTTGTGTACAGATGCTACAACATCGCCCATAGGACATGCGTTCAAATGTTCGCACATTTGTTTGCTACGGTTTATGAGTAATAAGCACAAAACTAACTTTTAATTCCTTTGATGTTCTCAGTTTATGTCGAATTGTAGGCGTGTCCTTCGACCGCCTTCGCCGACTTTTCGTTTATAACCTGCATACAAGAATTTCTAATCTTTCTGCCGACAGCTTCCTTTTTGCGCCTGAAAGAATGTTTACAACAGACAGACAAACAACCAGACGAACAGACGGACCATGCTTAAATCGATTCAGAATGTGATGCTAATCAAGAATATGTACACTATGTGGGGTCTCTGAAGCTTCCTTGAGTATAGCCCTCATCCATGGGTGATGGGTATAACGAGTTTACTTATAATTCACTCACTAATTTGAAAATAATTGATACTTTTTTAAAAATGCATCAAAATTCTTTTATCATCTTAAGTTAAACAATCTGGCAACATTTAAGTTTGCACTGACTGGTAGCATGAATGATGCTTCGCATGATTCATTTACGTTCGGCCTGATCCAATCTTTTGCGATTATAAAAACTGAACTGAAGCAACGGTTGCATTATTATTACCATTATTCTCCAATTATGGCAATTACGGCTAATAAAAAATTCTGGACAGAATTTATTAATCTTTATGAAAATTTGCCATGCCTATGGAATAGTAAACATGAAGATTATAGCAATCGCGAGAAACGGAATGAAAGTTGGGATAAGATGGTTGAAAAATTGAAAGATATTGAACCGGACGCCAATCATGATGCCGTTAAACGTAAAATAAATACATTTCGTTCAAATTTTAATCGTGAAGTGAGAAAAATTAAACAATCGCGTAATAATGGTATTGATGAATACAATCCTACGTTATGGTATTTTGAGCAGCTCTCCTTTCTATTGGAACAGCAGAAATATTCGGAAAAAAATTCTTTTCGCTTTGATGAAACCAATCTAACAGCCTACGACGATGATACTAAATTGGTGAGTATTCCATGGTATCCCGTTTTCGCAGGCATTAATGAATTTTTTCCTTTTCTTTTTTTTTTGTGTAGACATTAGGATATCCAATGAAATGCGAAATTGAAACCTTAGATAGTCCTCGAAGCAATGACAATGATAATGAATCTCGAATGCAAGATGATGATCGCGTCAAGAGATCTTTAGGACGTCGTACATGTAGGAAATTACCTTTAAATAAAACGACCGAGAAATTGCAAAATTTTCATGAGGATCAAAAACAGCCATGGGTAAGAAATGTAAGAAAGCACGAGAAATGAATTTTCTTATCCTTTTTCCTTTTGGTATTTGTATTTAGATGGCTGACACCATGACACGGATATCTCCGCATTTAGCATTTGAGGAACAGAATAAAAGAAATCAGGCAGTCTCCTTACCTTCAGCATTCAACAGTATTATCCGAAAAAGTCAAAGCAGATATCGAAAAACCTCACCCGGCATAAAGCAGGATGGAGATCATACTTGCGAGACAAATGAAGAGGAAAATAATGAAAAGTCATTGCAAATTGTGCAGGAAGATATTCGCAACTCAGGTACAAAACGATCGTCGGAATCATTTCCATCAGATAGCAATCAACTGGGAAAGCAGTCGAAATTTCAACGTCTCTCCTTATCACCTCAACCTGCTATTTATCATGAGAATAGGGTAAACGCTAACCAAAGCGATTGCATAGATAATGATGAAGCGGATATTTATGCACGGGCATGGGCTTGTGGTTATCGAAAGCTATCGTCCGAGCAAAAACTTTACGCTAAAAAGGCTATGGATGAAATTTTAGTGATGGGTCAATTAAATGCCTTGAACCTTCATACGATCATGATAAAACCCGCCATGTTAAGCGGTGACGGTGGCGGAGGCGGAGGCAACGTTGCTACCTGTTCTGAGTAGTATTAATTATTATAAAAGAAATTATTAAAAACTGTTTTTATTTCAAGTAAAGCTTCTCAATGTTAGAAAAATAATTTGTATTAAAGCCGACTATTCTTCATTTTTTTCCGGCATCTTCTTTCAAGACGACCGTACGATTGAAGACCAGCTTCTCACATGTTGTATCCGGATCAACCGAGAAGAATCCTATACGTTCAAATTGATATTTATCGTAGACCTTAACACTACTTAAGGAACGGTCAGCGTATGATTTTAGAACCATTTTCGAGTTCGGATTGATATCCGTAAGGAAACCTCCTGGCACCTCATTTGGATCTTCAGGATTCTTATGTTGAAACAGTAATTCGTATAGGCGAACTTCGATAGTAATAGGTTGCGATACCCATTGAATAAAGGCTTTAGGTTTTTCAGCTTTTTCACTTAACTCGCAATCGCATAACAACTCCTTTATTTCACCGGTCGACACATCCTTTATTACTTCTTTTACTTTTATAACTAAACCGGCGTGTCGCAAGCCAACTGATTGGCCGAGTGCCAAACGCCTATACCCTTTCTCGGGGTTTTCCTGAAAGTCACTTTTCTCTATATATATCACTCGATCCAAGATCATATGATGGCTGCCTAGCTCTAAGTTTTGTGGGAAATCTGGTACCATTATCTCTTGCATCGAGTCGTAAGGGAAATTAGTTAAAATAACTTTTAAAGGCTGCAAAACTACTAAACGTCTAGGCGCTGTTACATTTAGGACATCCCTTACAGCCGCCTCTAACATGGAAGGATCCACTGATATTTGCGCGCCGGTTACACCCATTTGGGCACAAAAATTGTTAATGGCTTCGGGCGGGAAACCTCTTCTCTTTAAAGCTGTCAACGTAAATAATCTCGGATCATCCCAATCTTCAACAATACGTTCGTGAATCAATTTCGCAATTTTCCGTTTCGACACCAACGCATAATTCATATTTAGACGTCCGTATTCCCATTGCACAGGGCAGTAAATATCTAAAGCGTTACACAACCAGTAATAAGAGGAACGACGAGATTGAAATTCTTTGGTACACAATGAATGGGTTATATTTTCTAAAGAGTCGCACAAGCAATGAGTGTAATCATATGTTGGATATATGCACCACATATCTCCTGTGCGATGGTGTGGTATGAATTTAATTCGGTACGCTACGGGGTCTACTTTTCCCTCCTCTAAAGTTATTTTCAAACGCAAGGTAGCGGCTCCTTCGTCAATTTTGGCATTTTTCATATCCTCAAACAGTTGCAAAGATTCTTCTATGGGACGATCTCGCCACTCACTCGGTTTGGGATTAAATCCCTTCATTTCTTCAGCATTTTGATGACAAACATAAGCCAGACCTTTGCGAATTAAAATAACGGCCCATTCATACAATTGCTGAAAATAATCGGAAGAGTGCGTTATCTTATATGGTTTATAGCCCAACCATTCGACCATATCACGTATGCCTGTAAAAAACTTTTCTTCTTCCTTTTCAGGATTTGTATCATCGTAACGCAGATAACAAATGCCGCCATAAGCAGCAGCGTAACCGAAATTGATATTTATAGCTTTAGCATGACCAATATGAAGAATACCGTTAGGTTCCGGTGGGAAACGAGTTTGAACTCGACCGCCTGTCACAAGTAAATGCTGCTTTAGTAAATTTTCAGTATTATTCGTAACCACATAACCATCGGTTTTATAATTTTCACCTGGTGCATGGAAATGTACCTTAGTTTTCATTAGTTCGCCTATAGTATGCGCTCCTTCATCATTCTCTATATTATTTTCCTTTTTTAACGATTTATTATTATCCCCTTTATCGCTTGCTTTTGATTTATCTTTTTTCTTATCGGTTTTAATGGAAGGTTTTAAATCATCCTCAGTCTTCGGGCCAAGTAAATCAAAAATCTCCACATCTATAGCTGCCTTAACACTTTTACCGTCTGCCCATTTCAAATGTTCCCTGACTTCTTGCATTATTTTCGATGAATTGAAATGATAACGCTGTTCTAATAAAGTTTCTTTATGCTTTTGTATAAGTTTTTGGACCAGTTTCTCAATTTCTTCCGGTGTAATGACTACATTCACACCGCATTCATATTCAAATTGTTCTATATCAACACTGATGTCTACTTTCTGGCCCAGCTTTAATAAATACTCCAAACCGGCATCAACTTTCATAGCACTGTTCAATTTACCGGCCGCAATGTAACGCGTTAGCAAAGGTAAATGGTCCGCAATTTGTGGTTTAATTTTGGTGGCCAGATGATACAATAACATGCCAGCACCTTCAGGTAAATTACTGCCGTTGACTTCAGCCAATGCCAATTGTAAATTCTTAGTAACGTTTGCATTCTTAAGGGTTTCCTTCGCTTTCTGCTCACTCATACCCAAATGCTGAAATTGCAACAACAATTCTCCTGACATTCTGCAGCTAAAAAGCAAAAGCAATGATTACAAAATTTTGAAAGATATGTTCAAATTTTTTTATTAGACAATTGTTTTAAAGAAAATAAACGATTTGCAATAAGAAATCACAAGATTGAAGATTACTCTATAACATGTGCGAAAATGCAACAACAAAAAAGCCGCAACGTATGAAAATGCAATGTTGCCAGAATCAATTATTGCAAATGCAAATGCAATGCAAACATCTAATGCCTTTGTTGTCCAATAATAGCAAAAGTGTACAATCGAATCGTTAAATATTTGACATTTGAAAACAACTGAAGATAGATATTTATGCTACGAGTGAATTAATTTTCCACTTTTGTATGCATATGTAATTATATTTTATTTAGAATAAAATAACTTTAGATAGTCACCGTTTTTATTACGCAATTCGATTTTCTCAATTGATTCTTATGGTCAGGAAGAAAGGATGACAGTGAAAACAATTAGTTTCATCAATAATATAAACTTATTGTGGCAGTAAGAAACGACGACGTTCTTTACCACATTCCCTTTCTTCAAAAGAGAGGTCATTTATATAATGAAGTTGTACGACATTTGCCTTAATATCACAAACGAGATTAGTTACCTTTCTTACTATAAAAGGTGGAGCAGGTCTGTAGCCAGTAAAGTCATCCAGTAGAATGATGAGCTTTTCTCAAAAGTAGCTCCCTCGGTTATGCACATCTCTAAGTAATAACGTACTGTTTGTTTGTGTAACTCAAGGATGGCGAATGACAATTTTTTATAATTTTCACAAAGACGCTTGGCTGCATGAAAACTGGCTTTGTGAGACGCGTATAAGTAGTAGCAACCATCCATTAGGCTTGAGAGCTGTATGTATGTGCTTTCCGCATCAAAAATTTATTTCAAGTCCTGATTGCGCTCAATACTCAAATATATGATGGCTAAGTTGAGTTTAGCAAAGAGCTTGAAATCACATTCAGCCGTTTTGTTCACACGCCTGGGAAATTTATTTTCGACATATTCAAAGAAACCAGTGGACATTGCATAAAGACCTACCAAACAGTGCAACTGAAGCAGCATGGCGATTGAACAGCTGACCATTTGGTCCTAATAAAAAGAAGACGTCACCGGCCGCTACTATCTTACGTATTCCATAAAAATATGTTCCAATAAAACTACTTAAAACACTGGCTTGCGCTTTGATCTTTTGAATTTGCGTCAAAACCTTTTCAATGCATCTTTGAGCTTTGTTCATATAGCGGGCCGTCACCGAATGTGATACCATCGCTAAATAAACCAAAGCATACAATTCTCCTATTGTTCAATTCGGTGGCATAATTGTTCCTATCGACATTTGCAACGATTTTAAGCTCGGTTTCACAGCCTTAACTTGATCTAACGCTAATTAGTAACAAGCCTGCAAAACTAAAAAACGTTCCGTTTGATGCAGTTTGGTGATATGCCGAATTCAACAGCGCCAATACGTCGTTGCGTTTTGCGTTCAACCATTAAGAATTGAATAAATTGCTCCACTTGCATTGAATAAATAGTTGATGCAGCTAGTACAGATAGTAATTTTGAAGTTAAGTTATATTCTCAGTCGTTCACCTGCAATCGAGACAACTGCAATAGCAGCTCACAATGTCAATAAACGTTATTTAATGAAAGTTCAATGACTTTCCGTAAAATTCCTTTCGGTGTTGAATTTTAATGAGCTTGTAAATACAATCAAGCCAATAAATTTACTGCATCGAATGTGATATCATTGAAACTTAATAGGGGTTCCAATAACGTCCACGCCTTCAGGAATGTTCGAGCCATATCTATGTTATGTGTATGTATTTGACCTAACTGGAGAGCGTGTTTGCGCTTCCATTTTGTATGGTGATTGAAACATAAACAGCCCGATGTATAACATGCATATTGAAATGTCGTTGTATTGTTGGAGCCTACCGGCAAACTCATTACATTTCAAATTTTTTCGTAAAATTATACAAGATTTGCGTGAAACATCCGTAATTTAATCATCATAATTCAGTTATAACCTATAAATATATAAAATTTGTAATCCTTAAGAATTCTATGTATTTCACGATTTTTACGCAGTTTTCTTTTTCCTTTTTTGAGGAAAAACGTTCGAACATAAGTTTAAATTTATTTTTTTCCTTCCACCATAATAATGTGATAACCAAATTTAGTTTTAATCGGTGGATCAGTATACACGGGATTGTTAACAGTCGATATCGGTAAAGCAAAGGCAGCGTCTTGAAAAGGCCCGACCATTGAACCCCGTATTTGCCATCCTAAATCACCACCTTGTCGAGCCTTATCCTCACTATAAGCGGCAGCGACTTCGGGAAACTTTTGTCCTGCTTTCAATTTTTCTAAAGCTTCAAGACTCTTCCCCTGTTTTTCACAAAGAATGTGTCTCACTTTAACAGCCGAGCCGGCGTTACTAGTTTTTTTTCCACTACCACCGCCACCATCACCATCAGCATTTTTCTTACTGCCCTTGCCTTTTGCATCCTTCTTGGGAGCCATAATGTTCTATTAAATTTTGAATTCAAAAAATTAACTATGTTATCCTACTTTTTTCTTTATTTTTCGGAAAGGCAGGGTTATTTTAAGTACAACGGCAACGTGCCAGAGTCTTAAAAGTAATTTTTTGGAAACAATATTGTTTTTGTTTTTTTGGTTTGATACTAATAACTCTATTGTTTTTAACAGAAAGCCGTTGTGCTGCCACCCTTATTGCCATTTAACAGAATGCAATACGTTGTGTTGCCATATCAGATAGAATATTTAGATGTGTACAGTCTGTTAATGTTAGTCTTGTCATCTCGTTTACTCTTTGATACGATATTTGACAATTGACAAGTCTTTTACTCATTCAATTTTATTATCATCTCCTCTTTCTTCTCTATCGAAAAACTAAAGCTCATCGAAAAGCAATTTTCGTAAGTGAAATAATTTATTACATTTTTTTTTTCTTGAATGTGTCGCAATAAAATTCAAGTTATTATATATAAAAAGGAAAATATACGTTCATTAATTTTGTGATAAATTTTTTGATATAGATTTGAAGTGTGCTTGCTGTGTAATTAATTTGCAAAATCAAATATAAAGCAAAATGCCTAAGAATAAAGGAAAAGGTGGTAAAAATCGTCGTCGTGGAAAGAATGAAAATGAATTTGAGAAACGTGAACTCATATTCAAAGAGGATCAGCAAGAATATGCCCAAGTCACTAAGATGTTAGGCAATGGACGTCTGGAAGCAATGTGTTTTGATGGTGTTAAACGTTTGTGTCATATACGGGGGAAGCTTAGAAAGAAGGTAAGCAAGTGGCCTTTGAGGTCGTTAAAAGTACATGTGACCAGATACGATAAAAACTCGTAGATATATATAAAAAATATGCATTTTTGGTTTTTTTTTTTTTGTCCTTACATGTGCCTTTTTTTTCGAAACCTACAATTTGCAAACATGTGAGTGTGCCTAGTTACAGGTTAGTCTCAAGGCGATCGCAAGCAGGCAAATAGCATTGTAAGCCTTACAGTGGATATTTTTCCTCTACAGAAAAGTAAAGGTCAATGTCAATAGTTTTCACAAAATTCCAAGTTTTCCATAAGCATTTCTTTCCTTTCTTTTTTTTTTGCAAATACAAACAGTTTTCAATGTTATTTCCTTATTTATCTATGTTTGCATGTTCTTTACCTACTATTTTCTTTTTCCTTTTATTTATTTCATTTTTTTCCAATATTATTTATAAACATATTGAATACATTTTTCTATTCTTTATCTAATCTATAAGTGAAACCAAAAAAGAAAAGGAAAAAAAATGTTTTCTTTTGTCTCTTCTGAAAAATCCAAGTCATATGTCTTTGTTATAAGACGTCAGACATGGCACATGTTTATATATTTAGCTGGAAAATAATAATTAATTTCAAAAGTTTTCAAGTATTACATAAAGCTCTCGAAACGTAAATATTTCCTTCTCAATATGATAATAAAAAACGATTTATAAGATTTAATAATAATTACGTTTTAAATTTTCTCTTCGACTCGTTCATCATGATTTGTGCGATATTATAGATAAAAAAATAAATAAATTAGATCCTGAATCTATCGGTATATAAAAATAATTCTTACTCGTGTTATGGATCCGTTTTGGTACCCTTCGCCACGTCTGATACAAGGGTTTATGCAACACCCGTAAGTAAGGACGCAACCTTTATCGTAACGAAGAATCACTTTCTCAATCGATCTAAACTAGTTTGTCCATTTTATTTTCTTGTGTTTAAGTTGTATTTGTATGATATTTTGATGAAGTTTAGTACACTGATGTATTTTGATTCGAGGACAGACGCTATTGTTTTGAAGAGCCGATATACGAATAACTGTAGGGTGATGCAGGGTATTTAATTGTGGGCCGTGTCATACTCCAGTGTTTTTACTTGTCCGTCACATGTTCGTTGAAAAATTTTTATGGGCAACCTGCAGGCCGCCTTTGAAAGGTTTTGACGTAACGACGGACCTTACGGACGGAACGCTTTTTATTTTCACAAAAATCGATGAAATATATTTTTAGGTGGTACAGAACAGCTCAAGGCAAATTCCCAAGATTATAATAAATATAACGGGATTTTTCATTCTGTCACTTCTTCCGCACCGTCGCGTGAAGTGAACACAATTTTCCTGTCATTCCGTTTGTAACACCCACCCATAAAATGCACATCTCTGCTTGTAATGCTTGCTTGTATTAGTTTCAACTGATGCGCACGTAACTTTTTATATATTTATATATATTTACATAAAGCAAAGTAAGATATTGTCATGCAAAGTGGCAGCTCTAGAATCATGAATAAATGAAATTTTAAAATAAAAGCAGGCTTTATAAGGACAAGATTCGATGATGATTTAGTTGGGTCTGTGCGTCTGGTATTGGAATCCATTAGAAGCTAAGGAACGCGATAATTATTTAAAAGCTAATAGAATGAAAATATTCATCCCTCCACCGTATTCAGCGAATCATTTATAACCTACAAAACTTGTGGTACAAGAGTGCCCTAAGTTTATCCAGGTGTATGCAACACAAAGAAGCACATGAGATGGGTCCATCTCTTATTATATCGAGCAATTCAGAATCATCGCTTGCATTGATCGAAGCTTATCTGTCCGTGTGTCTGTTTTCTTGTACTCGACCTACAGGCCGCAAATTTGCGAAAATTTGTTATAGGAATAATTGTAGGATAATGTATCGGCTCACTATAGCTTTTATTCTTTAATAAAATGCTCGTCTGTACGTCTGTCAGTTTCCTTTTGGAAATTTGATTCACCGACATATTTTGGTCCATTAGCGAATGTTAATGAAAATGATTGCGATTTGGTCACTGCCCATATAAAGTACTATTCTGAAAAGTCGTTGTATGAATAATTGTATTAAGCGAAGTGGTGCAGAGCATTGGGTGGGCCCACAAAAGTGTTTTCACTATTTGAGATTAATAAATAGTTCTATTCAATAAGAGCAAGGGGGTCTTTTAAGCGGATCGAAATGAGGACTAGAAGGGATGGGTATTGGAATAAATGTAGAGCGTAAAAAAAAAGCTCGGCTTTAGATTTGGATATTGGAGATAACACTACAAAAGCACTTTTAAATATCACGAGTCTCGTTTTAGGTAAACGGGGGTCCAAGAAATCCAAAATAAAAAAAATCCCATACTTTTCTTGTTTGACGGAATATCGACAATCGTTGTTTTGTGCGGACTTTACCCCCACTTATCTGATAGCTTACAACCTCTTCAGATTGTTTCAAGTTAAACATGAGTAATATTTTAAGAATTTCATTTCATTATTGTTAGGATTTAAAGTAAAATTACAACCATTTCTTTTTTTTTTATTTATTTATTTATTTTTTACTTTTAAGTAATTTCTATAAATATTTGTCTTAATATAAAAAATGTCTTGAGATTTGATTTTTGATATACGACGTGTATATGTGTATTTATAAATAATGAGATTGAATACTACTTGATATAAATGAAATGGGAAATCATTACAATTCGAGTTCTTCTTATAATCCGATTTTATTAATTTTTTTCTTTTTGTTGTTCCTTCATGCTTTTCGATGTTTGTTAATGGTTTTTAAAATCCAATCACTGAAGGCA
The DNA here is from genome assembly GCA_001077435.1 of Glossina morsitans morsitans. NCBI lineage: Eukaryota > Metazoa > Arthropoda > Insecta > Diptera > Glossinidae > Glossina > Glossina morsitans. The sequence goes on along the minus strand of CCAG010010321.1, from coordinate 75,112 downwards.
GATACTCGCACAAAAACTGAGGGTGAATTTTTTTGGCCGCATGGTCTCTTACCCCATGAAACGATGCCAACAATTGTGGGATATTGTTGCCGATCCATTTGCATTAGTGGTCCACCCGAATCTGCTGTACATATGCTTACGCCTCCCGTTAAAGGACCCGTACATAAATTGGTTTCATGCAATTGCATACCAGAGGCATTTAAAATTTCCTCACTTAATTGATAATCCAAAATGGGCATATCGGCCTTTTGCAATTTATGCGGATATCGCGGTTGCCTAGTCATGGACATATTACCCCAGCCATAAAGTCTACCATAACCGATCGGTATCGAATTGATTTCCGGTAAACGAGCTGGCTGCACATATTTGTCAAATTTAAATGGTTTCTCAGTATGAATTAAGGCAATATCGTATGGATTAATGCCACCCAAAAACAGTTCATGTATGGTATAATAATCGATTTGACGTAATTGTATATTTCCGCTCTCATGACGAGCATGTATGTCGTGACAGCCGGCCATTATCATAGAATTGGCGACAATCAAAGGATTGCTTAGGCAATGGGCGGCGGTAACAATCCAATTTTCATTGATTATAGTCCCAGCACAATAGTGCACTAAACCTTGATCAGCAGTCATTAGTTGTATGGATACTACATATGGTGCTGTATGAGGTTTTGCTTCACGTTTAGCTAAAAATTTTTGATAACATAATGATTGTCTTCCAGATACTGAAGTTCTACAATTGTGAAAGCAATCGCAAATAGAGCGTTTACGCGCTACTTGCATAGTCCAAGTTTGTGTTTCAGTTGTAACAACAGCCATGTTGTTTGTTGAGATGTGTTTTAAAGCAAAAATTCAAAAAAACCATAAGTTTTTCTTTTTTTTTTTCAAGTTTTATTTAATTTTCCAAAAATTATTTTGTTTTTAATCAAATTCAGTAAATTTCTCATCGAAATGTTTTTTCTTTTGCAGCTTACTTGTAACTGGTAACTATTCCTTGACTTGCTTTAAATGGCACAGATAGCTATGAAAATACACTCTCTTTCTCTCTCTGTCATCCGTGTCTTTCTTTCTTCTTCACATAATTATCTCTCTCCTTTCATTTTATAGTGAAATTTATCTCTTCAATCGTTAATAATATGTAATAACGATTTTTCTAATTCCTTATCAATTATATGCTCGGAGAGTCCATGTTATCTCCCAGTTGCGTTTCTTTTCTCTCTGTTATTGTTATTTTATTATTATTATTATTTTTTTCTTTTTTTTGCATAACGATACATGAGAGACTTCCGAAGCATTACTAAGCACATTTCTATAAGTAGTTCTAGGCAAGGCAAATACGGACTTTATAAGATCACTAAGAAACATGCGTTCATGCTTTTCAAAACATAATAAGCTTCACCTATTAATTAATAGGTCAATTAAAAGCAAATATTCTATCGATCTTTGTAGATTAGTTACGAGAACAAGTCCGTATTGTTTTTGCATCAAGCTCTCAGCATTTTTTCTTATATTAAATGAAATATTTGCACATTTTGATTGATAATCAAAATTTTAAGCATTTTTCTAGTAACTTCCCACGGCTATAGATTTTTTGGAATTTCCGAGCGTGGAACGTTTCAATTAAGGAATTTTCATTTTTCAAAATGAATTCCGTAGCGAATGAAAAAACGATATTTCAGAACAACGAAATTTTGCGGCGAAGAACGGTTCAATTGATGTTTTTCACAGCCCTTTTCTGAGCTCAGCCTTACAGCCTTTTAAAGAAGTTTTTGTGAAGAAGTTTGTTCTTCCAGTGTAAGTTTTAAAAGGTTATAGGATATTAACGCAGTGGCAGATGGACAATTATTGATCCCATTATTTTCCATAAATATAAAAAAAAAGAATGTATTTTCCAGGCTTTACGATGTGAATACTTCGATGCCTAACAAATATTTGATGGATTTAGGTTTTTTTTGTTAACACTACTTACTGAGTTTGTTATAATTATGAAAGAATAGCGGGTCATGGCCCACCATTAAATCCCTTCACTACCCTACAGTTGTTCAAAAAAACAGATTTTCAAGATAAGGCGTCATATGGCAACTGGTCGAGACCGGGGTCCAATCTGAATTATTTTGAATAGCATTTGTCCTCGGGCCAAAACACTTCGGTGTGCTAAAGTTCATCACAAATACCAGAAAAAAAATGGACAGAGGGACGGTGTAATGAAAGATGGATCTATGTCAAGTCTCTCCGGGTGTTGTGTACCAAAGCCAGCAAGCAAATATATCTATAATCCCTTTGTTGTAAATTTGGAATAGCTTCTGGCTCAAGGAAGTATTGAAAAACGGATGAGAGTAATTGCTTTAATTTATTGATTCAATAAAGTCCCTTCACATGGGTCTTCTAATGGAACATCAGGACAAAAAATAATTATGTCTAAGAGAAGTCGAAAATTGCTTTCAATTTTATTTTTTTGTTTTTTTCAAAATACCTTAGCGGTAAGTTGTTCTTGTTCGAACCCGCAGAAAGTCGCGATCGATCATCTTACTTTTACCGTTTATAAGGCTTAAGGTTAATTAAGTTTTTTTTTTTTTTTAATTCGTAATAGGAAAGGTCAAGAAGGGTTTTAATAGATAGATAAAGCGGTTATCTTTAGATTATTACAAGTTTATTGACCGTCTCGCATCGATACGACGAATCCACTTAACTGTATATGGCACACTTACGTCCATGTTAAGTGATTTGTTTGCGATTAGCGTAATTAATAAATTTCATAGAAAAAATGTTTGCCTTTAAATACAAATTAGTTCGATCCGATTGACTAAGAGGGATTGTAATGAATGTTGGTAGGGCATAGAATACAACAGCGACCTCTTCATTTGAAAGCACTACCTTTAAGCTAAATACAACTGTGTAATTTGCCACAGTAAAGGATATGCAACATAGTGTCTTGAAGGTTTGAATGGATATAGTTTTGTGCAAAAATGTAGCAATTTGCTGAACTTTTCCTGATTAATTCAAAGGATAGCTTCTTACTAGTAATGAACAGTGGATGGATATCCTTGATTTAGCCATCTCCGTCCGTCTGTGTGTCCGTACGCTTTGTGCAGTTGGCACTCTGCTGGTCGCAAAAATGAAGACATCGTCTTCAAATTTGGGAGAAACATTGGAAGTTTTTGCACGCAGATTGGTAAAGAAGTTGGGCCAAATTGGTTATAGCAGAAGCCCGTAATGGAGCGTAAACTGAACGCAACTCGATTTTTAACAAAATTTTTTGGATTTTTGCTCATTATTCGGAAATTATTCAAGTTAGAAGGCTGAAGCTTTCTACATTTACTTTACGAGACACTTTGCTCTCTAGGTGCAAAAATTGACCCAATCGGCCGTGTGCACACAAAGTTACGAGTAATAAAATATAATTTTTTTCATTTTTTTGAGGTTAAATGCTTGTTCATCATAAGGGAATTAAGACTGACTGTTCGAAAGTGTTTTGTACACTCGTTAAATGAAGACGTATTATCTGCCTAAAAATGGGTTAATTCTAAAACGATAGGATAGATACCGCGATTAATTTTTCTTAATAATACCAGCGATATGGGTATCAAATAAAAGAACTTTAAGAGCAGAATGCGAAAAACATTATGGTGGGTGTGCGAGATTCGACCCCCGCCGAATATAACTTTCTTAATTGTTTTTTTTTTTGTTAGTTGCTACTTTGTGAAATATTAATGTTGCCGCCACAGTTAGGTTATCTTTATTAAACGTTATTGCCCCGATTGCATTATGATTAATGCTAAATCAATGACGGCATTTCGATTTCTCATAAATTCCTCACAAATTCGACGTATGCACATAACAAAGAAATATTTCACTTTCGATAGCTACACGTGCCCTCATGAGTGACTATGTAATGCTATAACGATATGTCTGACTAATGCGCCACTTATTTAATTACTGTTATCGTTCATTCGATTCTATAAATATTTATTTTATCATAACATTTTTGGAATCCCAATAAAAAGATATAAATTTATCTCTCTCAGTATGCCACCTGCCATATAATATAATATATATATATATATATATATATATATATATATGCGAATATATGCAAGGCTTGGTACTCTTATTATTTATTACTATTATTATTATACCAATCGGATTAAATTGTTCAGTCTGTCTGTGTGCCCATCCGTCTGTCATATTGTTTTTATTGAACCTATTAGGGGAAACTTTAAAGATATTTTAAAAAAATTTGTTATGCTCTGACCTGTTTTGATATGTGAACGGGACCTATTAGAAATGTCTAGGATCGGACAATTTTTAAGCTCCACCAATCGTTTGCCTAATGGGAAGACCCGTCATTTTTTTAAACTCTCACTTGGCGCTATTGCCAAGATTACTCACCCCTGCAACAATTTTTCTACACAGATCTTTCTTGTGATTTCTAAGTCGAATATACGCAGAAAAACCATTACAGGCGTCACTCGCTTCACAGGAGTACTTGGTACCGCGCTGAATCGAGCCCCTGGTGTACGAAGCTTTTTCAATTTCTTATTCAGACATAATCTAAACTTGAAGGTAATATAACCCAAAAAAAATAAAAAAATTTATACCATGTTGCAACGAAACAGTGCTTTGCAAATGCCGTCCTTCTATCCATCTAACTTCATGGTCATCACTTTGCTTACGCATCTCTAAATGTCTAGTTACTGGAGAAAAAAAGACTATTTTCAAAATTCGCTCTCTTAGAATCAACTACGAAAGTTGCACTCGCCCTTAGCCGAACTAGCTGCTTAGCTACTCATTTCGATCTCAAGCAAATGTGTGAGAATCCTTCACTAGATTTCAATCATTGAGCTCATCTTCACATTGCTCCTTTTAGGTGAGTCCGAGATGTAGATTTGTGCTAAGTTTTACTTCACAGCATTTGCTGTAATCAGAGATTTTTCCGGCTTCATTGCGCGCGTTCATGTATCAGATTTCTTGCAAGTTTTTCAATAATAGAACGGTTGCATAGAATAGGTGGATAAACGACTCGAGTCTAGATGGGGTTTTAGGCTGCCTTGGGATGGTATGTACACTTTATGTAATGAGCTTCTAATGAATATTTCTCGTTGCTGCAAACGGAGAAAAGCTTTTAATAAGCTCAAACCTTGATCGATTTCCGATTTGGTGGATAAAAATTCAAAGTTTATAGCGATATGCAGTCCGTTAAACTTTATACCCATCACCGAAAAATGGGAAAATGCATTTTGTCAAAACGTTTTCAACGATCAAACGGAAACATTAAACAGCCCACAAAGTCTTGATAAGCACCAAATTCCGAGTCGATTTGAGCATATCCGTCTGTCGGTCTGTCTGTCTGTGTAATGTCTGGTCGCAAAAATGAAGCTATCAACTACGAATTTGGCAGAAACATTGGCAGTTCTTGGGTGAAGGTTGGCATTGAAAATGGATCAAATCGGTGGAAGAACAGGCCTATGGCACAACCTAAACTAAGAATACTTTTGTTTTTTAAGAGGAATAAAGAATTAGCAGATAAATGTAGAAAAATTTGGACACATATTCTATGGATGATGCTGCAGTACTTGTACAAAAATGGAAAAATTTTAACCATGCCTACCCGTCGTCTCTCCATCTGTCTTTCGGTGAAACTACGTAGTATCTGTGGTAAACATTCTACCGTTAGCGGAAATGAAGATACCGCCTACAAGTTTGCAAAAGAATTTGGAAGTAACGTAAACTTTCCAAGGACACACCCACCTGCCTATGCGACAAAACCTTTTATTTTGAAAGTAGAAGAAATCAGTTGCGCTCACTCCACATTTAATTCTTTTATTTATTTATTTTTTTTAATCTGTTTTAGGATAACGGTGATGGCTGTAATAGATTCGGTCACGATATCATAATATTATTGCCTAAGTTATATTAAATAAAATTTATGTGTGTGTATAATTTCAACTATGGTTCTCTGTTCCCTGTCCTTTTCTACCCAGGCGCCCTCGATACGGGCTTTCACTATTAAGTCCAAGAGCTTATCTCTTTGCTCACGTACCATGTGGCCAAAGTACGAAGTTTTTTGCTGAGCTCACGCTCAGAGTTCATTGTTTTCAGGACTTCATTATTGCGGCCAGTCTATGATCTTTTTAGGATTCCAGGCTACCATCACATTTCAAGGGCTCCCAGTCTGTTCTGATTTTCAATGTCCACGATTCTAGACCATACAAGAGCATTGACCATAGGAAGGAATAAGTACATTTTCAATTTTCTGATGTTTGGCGTACCATGATGATCTTTGAATTATAAAAAATCACAATTCTCTTCAAATTTTTTTTTGTTTTCTATTTTTAGGTTTGGATTAATCAGGGTGACATTATACTGGTTGGATTACGTGATTATCAAGATTCAAAGGCCGATGTCATATTGAAGTATACGCCCGATGAAGCCAGGAATTTGAAAACTTATGGTGAATTTCCCGAATCGGTACGCATTAACGATACCGTTACATTTGTTGAGGACGGTTTGGATGAGGATATTGAGTTTGGCGATGAATTTAGCTCGGATGATGACGCCGATTCCGTAGACAATATCTGATTAACGACAAAAAGCAAACGAGATACAGAACAGCAGCAGGCTGCAGCAGCAGAAAATAAACTTAAAGGTTAAAATCGATCGTAATCGCCGTAATAATTAATTAAATTTTCAACTTGATACAACAACAAGAGAGAATAATATATTTTATCCTCCTGTTCTCATACTCCCTCTCCCCCACATAACTTTTCATTCTCATTCTCATTTTATTTGTTTCTTCTTCTTTGTTCTTTTTTTATTCAAAATTCAAATTCTATATATGCATATATGATAAAACAACAACAACAACAACAACAACAAAAAACATCTTATTTTTAAAATATTCAAAATACATATATATATTTTTTCAGCTATATAGCTAACGAAATGAAAAAAGTGTTTGTGTTGTACGATATATATATATGAAGGCAGCAAAGCGGTTCATCCAATTTCAAACCGATATTGTTATGACAGAGGAAGGAAATATTATGATGAAAACAAGTAAAATTAGTATAGTGTGGGCTACGGCCCTACATTAACTACTACCCTACACCAACCTACAATTGTATTCGTATAGCGACTTTTCAAAATAAGCCGTTACAGGGGAAATAGTCAAAAAAGTGATCCGATTCGTATCATTTTGCAATAACATACGCCCTTGGTCCCAAAACATGTCAGTGTATGATATTTCATCAAAATATGTTTAAAAATGTTGCAGTGCTTAGGGAAAAAAAGACAACAAGATGGACGGACAAAGAGACAAATAAGCTTAGATCGATTCATGTGTAAGAAAAGATAAGTCTATCTAAAGTTCTTCCGGATGTTGCATACATCCGCACACGTTTAATATACTCTTGTACCGAAAATGTTGGCGTAGGTGTAGGGTATAAAAATGAATTAAAAAATAAATATGAAAACTAATGGTATATAGGGTTATATATACATGTACTCAATTATTTACATACATCTACGCAAATATATAAATATATATGAATATATCACATGTATATAAAGGAAAATCTATATATATCAAGTATCGAAAAAAAAAAACAAAACAAAACACAGATGAAAAACTCTATTAAAAATTTTAGTATAAATCTAAGTAAAGATATCAAAAGTCGAAATCCTTTAATAGAAAAAAAAAAAGAAACCAAAAAATATTTCACATGAAACATGAAATCATAATAAACTTTTTTAGTGCAGCAATCATAATATGCTATAAGCTAGGGCTTTATTGCAAAAACAAATACTCCTTCGATCGAATGTGAATGCGAATGAATAGTCAAACAAATTAAAGGTATATATATAAATAAAAGGCGTATCTCATCATATGATTGCTACGAGAAGAATCTCTGTTTGTCCGCCCGTCCGTCTGCCTTCCTGTCTGTCTGTCTCCCTTAATTCCATATATTTGAATAGGAGCAAAAAAAAAAAAAAAACTTTCAAATTTTACTATACAAACCGTTATTTAAAGCGGATGCAGTCATGCTTTCTATGCGTTTAAGTTTAATGTCTTTGTTTTTGTTTCTTCTGTCTTCTTTTTTTTCATTAAAAAACATTATTTTTCAATTTAAAAAAGTAAAACTGCATGTGCATGTTGCGTTATGTATGTATATCTGCTTATTTGTATATTAGTTATAGGATAAAAAAAAAAAAAAAAAAACTTAAAAAAATTAAAAATTCATTTAGAAATTTTATAATTAATTTAATAAAATTAAATCAATAATAAAATGAAACGGATTACAAAACAGCAAAATAGATAAGAGGAAATTTGTGTGTGTGTGTGTGTGTGTATTTATAGGTTTAAATTAGGGTTTTACCCTGCTGGCGGAGCAACCTCAGCAGCAGAAGCAGTGATATCACTTTGATTAAAGTAAGTTGTCGATCAGTTTGAAAGACATTCGCATCCTTCCGGTTGCTTCAGTTGTCGAAGCTTGTTATTTTTCCTGACAAAACCGGGAAAGGGTAACTCTACAAGATCAAGACTTAATGGCGAGCTTGATTCTTGCGAACTGGGAAGGAAGCATTTCTTTCGTTTTTTGTTATCATCTGTTCAAATTGAGGCTGCCAAGGTTGTGAGACGCTAAACTTCTAAGGATCTAAAGTGAAATTGTTGGAAGTTCGGAGTAAATTCCTTTGTAGATTTTCTACATTCGTAGGTAAATCCATTGAACTTGGCGTCATGTTCATCTGCAAATGAATTGCGCAATAAAATAATGCTTTGCTTAGGAAAATTATAAACATCGCGATCGGATCTTTAAGATGGTGGTGGTTAGACAACTCCGGCTACAGAAAAAAGAAATTTCCACGCAGTGATGCCAACTTGATTTCTATTAACATATATGGACTCTTTATCTTTCTTGCGATCGATTGAGGAAAACTTTTTTTTTTAATTTTGAAAGGAAAAGATGTTCAAAACAAAAATAATTTCTGCTTCGATCATGAACGAAAAGTCATTTTGAGATTCACTGTTATGTATTCCTCTTTGCTCAAACTGGTCGGTTGGTTGAAAGACAAGGGCTATCGTCCAGAAAGGAGAAGAATATTAAAGCATTGCTGCCAGTTTGAGTTAAGTAATCTCCGAGCACATCAAGCGGTTTTCAAAACCGCGATGCAAACCTTCAAAGTAATTTATGAATCGATCATGAACGAAAGGTTATCTTTGATATTCACTCGTATTCCTTTTTGGTCTAGCTGATCGGTTGGTTGGTTGAAAGCCAAAGCTTATCGTTCAGAAAGGAGAAGAATATTGACGCGTATTATATATTAATGGATTGCTGTCAGGTTGAGTTAAGTAATGAGAAGCGTCAATTTTCATTGCCACTCTCTTCACCCTCGCTTCAAGCAGTTTTTGACAAACCGGTCCAAACTTAAATAAAGTAAGTTCTGCATCGTTCTCTTTGCTCCAGTTTGTCGGTTGGTTGCTTAAAAGTCAAGGGTTAAAAGGCTACAATTCCTATTGGCAAGGAGAAGAACATTGCGGCCATGCCGCATTGCTGCCAGCTCGAATTAAGTAATCTCCGAGCACATGAAGAAAAAGCGGTCATTCCCATTGCCACTCTCTTCACGCTCGCTTCAGGCACTTTTCGACAAACCGATCCAAACGTAAATAAAATCAAGGGTTAAGGGGCTACAATTCCTATTGGCAAGTAGACGAATATTGCTGTCTTGTTGTTGTCAGTTGTCAGCTGGAGTTAAAGAATTTCCGAGTACATGAAGGAATAGCCACTTGCTCCCCATTGCTTCTCACAGTTTACTTATTGATGCTTGCGTAACCTAGAAGCCATAGATTCCAATGTTTACCATAGCTGACTTAGTTGTAGATTCGTTCCCGAAAGGTATCGATTTGCGATCGAAAGAAGAACGATTAGCGAAAGGAATTTAAAACAAATATTTTCTGAAGCCATCATGATCAAGTTGATCTGTTTTTTCCACCCGCTCCGCTTCGTGTCCGAAGAACAGCGTTTGGTTAGTCAATTTTGCCCTGAAACAGGAAAAGGTGAAAATGAAAGATTTGAGATAACTTAACGCATCGAACTGGAACGTCCGACGGGTAGAAGTGAAAAATTTCGTAACCTGTTGCTAGACGGCCACCATTATATTATGGGCTAATAACGAATTTAATACACATTTCTTTTTTTTTGTTAATAATTTATTTTATTTATATAAATTAATAAAAAAAAAAAATCCCATTTTTAAGTCAGACAAAATGAGATAAGACGTAAAAGTATTACAAAACGATAGTTAAAATAATTTTCTTTCTTTTGGAGCTGAACCAAAAAAAAGAAGATAAACAAAGTCGGTGTTATTGTTATAATATTATATCTAAATTTCAAGTCGAAAAGAAATATGTCGCGTTGTTGTAAGAATTCCAGCAATTTTCGGCCCGTTTAGACCCGTTCTTTTTTACGTAATTTCTCTTTACATGTTGTTTTCAAAATCCGATGTATCCCAATATCGAGTAAACTCGATGACTTTGAATTGCGGGCTCGCTATATATAAGGTGCAGAGAGTTTACAGTTATCGGTGAAAGGAATATTTTTTGATCGTTTCGATTGCTATCGAATTTATCCGATATCGGGCATCGAAAATCGCCCATAGATCAATGGTAGATTCAAATAATCCGAACAAATGATGTCAGTTAGTAAATGTTGTAAGAGTTCTAAGTTATTTTTCACATAGGTCAACATACACTATTATATAGTGACATTAAAAGATTAGATTTCCTCTAATGTGAATATATTACGAGAGTTATTTTTACTGAGTTACTGTGTTATATTCAAAATTTGAAAAGTATTAACTATGTTTTTAAGAGACTTGTTTTGAATAAATAATGGGTCATATAAAAAGTCTCCGCGGTCTACATACATACGGATACACATGAAAATAAAATTGATTTTCAAATGAAGAAAATTTTCTATTGAAAAATTTGTGCTCGAGCGCGGATACTTTTTATATGACCCGTTATTTATATATTTTCAATTCGTTGTGCATTTAGGCATAGTTCCGAAAAGTGGTGAATAAACTATATAAAACGCGAAGAGTAGATTTAAGATCCATATTTACGATATCTTCCGGTCGAGCTTTTGGCCTTGGCAGACCGACATCTTGCATAAGATTAAATGAAAAAGCGACATTATTAATCATTTGATCAGCATCTTGTGGCGTTAAATGGAACTCTTGTAAAGGTACAAAGAATCCACCGAGTAACCCCATTAGCAAGCAAAGATAGACTCCGTCACGAAAATCGGTACTTAATTCATTGATTTCGAAATTCAATTTCGATAAATGTTTATTCACAAAAGTTATGAGCGATTTTTTAACGACAGTCAATTTTTCGGGGGCACAATCGAACAATGTATCGAAAGCATCTTTTTCGCAACGCATTCCAACATCATCATACTCGGAGGTGATTTGCTCCTGAAATTTTTGAGCATTCAGGACGCCACTGTTTTTTTGAGCTATCACTACGGTAACGAATACATTCTCAGGTAATCGAACTGGTGCGCGAAAATGTCGAACTAAAGCAACCAATAGATGATAAATGGCAACGATATTTTTTGAGTGCACACTCTCCACCGACCATTTCGGTATTTTCATGTGAAAGCCTAGTGTATGGTTAACGGCATTTAAGACGATATTTAATTTTTGCCGTTGTCCCTCTTCAGATTGTGTAACTTCGGGGACATCTAATTTTTTCCCAGTTAATTTTTCCCACAACTTATGAAGCACCTGTCCATCGTACATATCTTCGTCGATACTTTTAACAATAATGCGTTGCTCAGCCAACTCGTCGTTAATCCAATCAATTAAAACTTGTTGTAATTTACGCACTTCAGGTTCATTTAAAGATTGAGGATCAATCACGGCCCGTTGCTCATGATCACGGAGCGCGTAATCTTCGGGCGGTATATCGAAGAATTGATACGGCGCGCCTGGATAATCAATTGCATTTTTACCTTCCTCCTCAACTTTTTGCACAGCTTTTGTTTCTCTTTTCCGCCCCAATGTACTGAATTTATCCCAAAAACTTTCTTCTTTCTCGCCCGACCTTATAGTGTTACTCACATATGGAGATTTTGGTCGATTTAAACCACCACTCATTTTTAATAATTCCCTTAATTATAATTACAAGAAAATTTATTTCCAGCTAAATGACGTCAACGTCAACTAGTCAACTAGTAATGTCAATTTAGTCTCAATCTTATAATTTCATTTTTCGCTTGTTGTTTATTTCTTCTTCTTCTTCTTCTGCTTCTGCTGCTGCAATTCAGCAAAACAACAACAGATGATTCACAGTGTTGAGTAGAAAAGTTGCAATGTGATCATCAGTTTTTCATACCGCACACCAGTTATTGTACAGGGTATATTAAGTTAGTGCGGACGTATGTAACACGCGGATGGCCTTAAGGTAGACCCACCTTTTATTTTATAATATATTTACGTATTTATTCAGAATCATATTCTGAGTCGATTTAAAACTGTCCGTCCGTCTGTATGTTCCTCTGATATCTGTCCACGTAAACTTGTGTTCAAGCTACAGGTCGCAATTTTTAAATATCATTTAATGAAATTTGATAGACTGACTTGCTTCGCCCCAAGGATGACCGCTGATGAAATTGGTTCGGATCGGTTCACTTTGTCGAACACTCGTCAAATAACGCCCTATTCTCAGAAGTCATTGCAGGAAAAACATTTGCAATTCTCAAATTTGTCGACAACGGTAGCTACGTAATAGCATCTCGCCATTCTAAACTTTCAACCGCCTAGGCCAATTTTTTGAACCCCCTCTCATATAATCAATCCTACGAAAAGTGCAACTTTATGTGGCAAAAAAGTCAAATTTTCAATATTGCATCCTGGAAATTAGCTCATAATAGTAAATTGACAAAGCAATCAGCCGAACCGAATTTGGACTATGTACGTCAATTTTTTGGTTACCACAGCATATAAGATTCTCTTGAAACGTAAAACCCTATATGCCAAAAAAGATTAATTTTTAATATTTAGTCATGAAAATTGGTTGATGATAGTAATTAAATAAAAAAATTAAGTGGACCTAATTTCAACCAGATGCGTCTTATTTGTTGGACCCACTCCATTTAGGATATTTCATGAGCAGTAAGCTCTTCGGAGTTGGCTTTATTTTTAATATTTCATAATGACAATTAAGTCACATTTGCGATTTTTTCCGCCACTAACATACATAGGCGTTATCAGGTGAAAGTCTAATCTTCCAATACGCGGGCTTCTATAAAAAAAATTATGTGTAATTCTAGTTGTATTATAGGATCTGCACACATATATATATATATATACAGTAGCCCAGTAAAGTCTTCATTCATTAGCATCTTCTACGGCTTGTATACGTCTTAGCATTGAAGAAACCAGCTTTTATGTGCAAATATTGGAGATTCTTGACTGCAAGTTGATAATGAAAATAGACCAAATCGGTCAGAGGACATGCCTACAGAACTATGTAAACTGAGAACATCCCTTTGGCACTTTACTTATTACCCATAAACGGCAGCATTAAAAGTCTATTAAAAATTTGAATGTACATGCCAGAGGCGATGATATACAAATGATATACCTGTACAAATATTGGGAAAAATTGACTATACCTACCAAATATTGTAGTGTATTAAAATTGAATTTTTTTTTTCAATACCTAGTAAGAACTCTTACAAACAAGCTTCGAAACCCCATAAAATATATAAATTCTTAGCCAATTTTAAATTTGGAATGCATATAAGCATATTCGCCTGTCTGTGGGTCCATCTGTCCAACTGTGTTGTATCTGTGGTAAGAAATGAAGATATCGACTAAAAACTCGAAAATGACGTAAACTGGTCAAAGGACACGCCTACAACGGCCACACGTGTATGCAAAAAAAACTTTGCATATCTTTAGTTTTCGTATTTTTTACTTGCTACAAATATAACCATATAAATCCCCGTTATTCTGAACCTAGGAAAAATCAGTCACACCCCTCCAATGTTATGGCATTTGAAAATGTAAATTTTTTCCTCGTTTTATACCCATCAGCGAAGGATGAGGGGTGTATTCGTTTTGTTAAAAAGTTTGCAACGTCCATCACCGATCCCACAATGTATACATATTCTTGATCAGCATCAAGTTCGAAGTCGATCTAAGCATGTCTATCTGTCCATCTGTGTAATGTCTGTTGTAAACATTTTCCTGGCCGCAAAAATCGACTTCGAATTTGGTAGAAACATCGGAAGTTTTTGCAAGCAGCTTGGTATTGAAAAGGGATCAAATCGGTCGAACGGCACGTCCGTAGGACCACGTAAACTGAGAATACCTTCGTTTTTCAAAAGGAATAAAAAATTGATTATTTGCTCGTTACTCATAAACTTGAGCAGATACATCTACAAAAAGTTGAATGTATATTTTATTGGCGACGTTGTAGTGCCTGTCCAAACATGATGAAAATTGGTCTCCACTGATTTATACAATAGTGGGTCAAAATATAATTTTGTTTTTTTTTATTCCTTCATAAAGCACACAAACAAGCTTTATAAACCCCGTAAAGTATAAAAATTGTTTGGCCAGTTTTAAAATTGGAATGCTCCTAAGCATGTTCGATTGTTCCTCTGTCCATCTGTCTGCTTGTGCAAGGGTTTAGCATTTATGGTAAACATTCTCCTCTTTGCGAAAATTGGAGATATCGTCGTCTACAAATTTGCAAAAGAATCTGGAATTGACCTAAACTTTTCCAAGGACACGCCCACATGCCTATGTGACAAAAACTTTTATTTTGAAAATAGAAAAAATCAACTGAGCCCTCTGCATATTATAGAGCACGAAAATTTTGTTCTTCTACTTCTTTTGTCTTTTTTAGGATAACGGTGTTGGGTGTAAGAGATTCGGTCCCGCCTGAATATAATTTTCTTACCTGTTTTACGATTTTTTGGGATAACGGCGTTGGGTATAAAAGATTCCGTCCCGACCGAATACAATTTTCTTACTTGTTCTAATTTCGCAAGAATTTTTAATAAAACGCTGGGCGGAGGATCGGCTTGATCGACTTGATTTTTCTTACAACTTTGGCTTGTTACTGAGGCGAAGTTACTTTTTATTGTAATCTATTTGATTTTGAACAAATAGAAAAAAAATTAAAAAAGAAAAAATGTTATTAGTAACTAACTTTCCTACGTCTCCCTGCTCTTGACTGAGTATGCATTACGTACGATTAGCGATTAATTGATTGTCGGGGGCAGACAATAATCATTAAATGATAAAGTTACACAATACCGGCAATAACACACACACACACACACATTATTCGATTTTACGTTTAGGACGACATTTCTCTTATCCACAGTGCACATGCACAAATCGAATAACAACGTTTAAGAAATTTTTACATTAAACAATCAACTGCGTAGCTGTAAATAATGGATCACTAGATCTTGATGGCTAGGTCTTTACACATTAGACTTAGCTGCGTACCTACGCCTGGATCATTGCATCTTGGCGAACTATGAAAGCTTTCTCATTAAACTGATGATTTTACTTACATCCTCCACCTCGGATGCCCTAAGGGGCAGATTAAGTTTGTGCAGATGTATGTGAGAGATACAACTTTTATTATACCGATCGATTCAGAATCATATCCAATTTAGTATGTTAACGTTCTTTGACCGAAGAATGAACGCAAATGAAAATAGATTGAATCGGACCACTTTCGCGATCGCAACAGCGCTCGATCTTGAACTAAATTCTGTGGGTTAAACACAAGAAAGAAAGATAGACACACGGACAGACAAGCTTAGATGAAAGCTTTCGCATCAAACTGGTGATTTTACTTATACCATACACCGCGGATGCTCTAAGGGGTACATTAAGCGTGTAAAGATGTATGCGGCATCCAGAAGAACTTAGAGTATCTACAACATTTATTATACCGATCGATTCAGAATCATATCCTCCTAAATCGATTTCTTTTATTATACCGATCGATTCAGAATCATATCCAATTTAGTATGTTAACGTTCTTTGACCGAAGAATGAACGCAAATGAAAATAGATTGAATCGGACCACTTTCGCGATCGCAACAGCGCTCGATCTTGAACTAAATTCTGTGGGTTAAACACAAGAAAGAAAGATAGACACACGGACAGACAAGCTTAGATGAAAGCTTTCGCATCAAACTGGTGATTTTACTTATACCATACACCGCGGATGCTCTAAGGGGTACATTAAGCGTGTAAAGATGTATGCGGCATCCAGAAGAACTTAGAGTATCTACAACATTTATTATACCGATCGATTCAGAATCATATCCTCCTAAATCGATTTCTGCTTGTCTCTCCCTCTGTCTGTCTGCCCGTCCACGCGTGCTTTCATCCTATAGATGGGAATTGTTCAGTTAGTTTGACGCATTTTTGTATGTGAATGTGTTTTGGCCAACAGATGAAAGCTAATGAAAATTGATTGAGTCGGAGCAATGTTGCGACAACGTTCGGTCATTGACCAAAAGCAGTCATAGTACTAAATTTCATCACCATATCCTGAAAATTTCTATCTGTGGGTTGAACACAAGAAAACGAAATGGACGGACGGACAGACAAGCTTAAACCGTTTCAGAAACACTTGCACTACAGTAAAAGTTGAAAGTGGATATTGCATACATCCACACAAACTTAACATACACTTGTACCCCAAGTGATGTAGGGTATAAGAAAAGCTTATTTCAAAACAATGCTAAAACACATACAAGGTGTTCTCCACTGCTCACATTCTTCTAACAAATTACTATACGAATACGATATCTTTCGGGAAACATTTTTTCAGCTAAATCTGTCGCAAATAGCGAATTCGAGCCAGCCAAGTCTCTTGATTGCCATGATTAAAATGGAAGACTGAAACAACGTGCAGCTTATGCTCTCAGCTAAACTCCATCGATTAAGCTTACAATTGTGTGTCAAGCAGCGGCAAACGTGTTTGCAAACATGTGAACGCTATCAAGGAAAAGAATGCAGTATATAAAGGTTTGTTTTTGTACCTTATACCAAGGGTATGTTTAGTTTGCGCAAATATATGCAACATTCAGAAAGAGATAAGATGAACGCAACTTTTATCATACCGATCCATTCAGAATTATTTCCTGAATCCATCTAAGCTTGTCTGTCCGTCTGTCCGTCTAATGTCTGTCGATGTATTCAGGTGTGCAACCTACACCCAGCAATATTTTGCTTTGATGAAATTTGGTTTACCGATATATTTTGGCCAAAGGACGAACGCTAATGAAAATGATTCCGATTCGAGCATCTTTTCGACCACTGTCCATATGAAGACTCATTCTCAAAAGTTATAGGAGTAACTGTAGAATGATGTATTGGTTCACTATAGTTTTTTTTTTCTGGTAAAATGCTTGTCTGTCCGTCTAATGTCTGTCAATGCATTCATGTGTTCAACTTTCACCTCGCAATTTTTTGGTTTGATGAAATTTGGTTTACTGATATATTTTGGCCAAAGGACGAACGCTAATGAAAATGATTCCGATTCGGCCACTTTTTCGACCACTGTACATATAAAGCTTCAGTCTGAAAATTTGTTATGGGAATAACTGTAAGATGCTATAGCGGTTAACTATAGCTATTTTTTTTCCAATAAAATGCTTGACTGTCTGTCTGTCTTGCTTGATGAACTACATTAAACGAAGAATTGTAGAGTGTTTAATGATGATCCACGTCCCACTATAGTGTTTTCACTTGGTAAAAAGGAAAAAGAGTTAAAACCAACGCACAAATAAAACTTACCACTATTTCTAGTTTAGTCATCAAATAGTCAGCAGGTGAGTATAAAACCACCACCGTTAGTTGGCGATCATTATAGGATATCGTAAATTGATTGAATTAATTTCCTTTGTTTTTCCCCTTTTCGTTTTAAAAGGGCACAAAAGCTTTATAACATAAAGATTTCCTATACATTATTCAAAATATCAGGCGCAACTTTTCTTTATTTTTCAGGTAGTAGAGATATTTCTTGGGGAGACAAAAAATGAAAAAATGACTACTTAGCATTTTGATTACGATGGAAAGGTTGACGACCAAGCTTTTTCATAATTCGTTTGCAAAATGGTTTTAAGAAGAAATCAATTAAGAAATTATTCCTCTCATGCTATGTCTCTTGGCTTCAATCCGGAATGCACCTCATTGCCACATTATTTCTAAATAATTCCCACCAAATTAACAAGTATTGGAAGTAATTAGCACGCACCAACTACTAGGTAGCAGTCAGTCGTTACCTTTTCTACTTTCCTCACATCTTTTCGAATGTCACCGTGTTCCAGCTGGGAGACATAATACTTACCGATTAGACAAGCAACGACTAGACAGCAGTCAGTCCGTATCTCTTCCTTTTTTCTCGCTTCATTATGAGTTCGTTGTCGTGTTACAGGTAAAGGCATAATACTTACCGATTAGGCACGTCCCACCTAAACAGCAGTCAGTCCTTATCTTTTTCTTTATTCTCATTTCTTTGTGGAGTCGTTGCCGTTTTACAGGTAAAGGTATAACGCTTACCACTTAGCCACGTTTCACCTAAACAGGAGTCAGTCCTTATCTCTTTCTTTTTTTCACTTCTTTGAGTTCGCTCTTTTGCTATTCTTTTGAAGGTTAGGTTGTAAGATTATAAGATTTACAAGTATTTTCATTCAATATTTGTAAAAAATTCGTCCCCTTCTTAGATGACTACTGCAAGTACTCATTGTTTTTAAACGCAAAATCATGCCGTTTGTTCCATTCAAGCCATGATTTTTTGTCAATAAAATTCTCCAAAGCCAAATCACCATAACTGAGTTCGAAACTCTCGTTCTGGTAGACCGTACTTTAATTACGGTTAGAACGTGGATCATAACTCCAACGAGTACTTGATCGCACAACGCTTACCGACCGGCGCTCTATTTCCTTCGGCTTACCTTTTTGGGAATTCCGTAAACGAAAGTCGGTCGATTGATGCCCATACGTGTGTTAGCGACTACTAGAGAACTTTATGATCATACTTCATTTGAATGAATTTGTTTTTGTTTTATAAATATGTAAAATGGATTTCGTTATTACTTTTTTTGCACGGTTTTTAGTGAAAATAGTGGAAAGGTTTTACTGTTATACGACTTTTTAAAGATTTGGAAATTTATTATATGCAATGTGTATTTTTTTACATGATTTTTTTTGCACGGTTTTTCTAATGAACGTATCTGCAACGTAAAAAAGGCTGGGTATATATATGTATAACAAGACGAGCAGTCGGAAAATCACCGAAATATTTGAAGCGTATTGGCGCGGATGGAGTAAAGAAAGAAATACTTTTCACAAATGTTTCGTTCATCATCGAGTCGAAATGCATCCTAATATATCAATATCCGATATTTGCTACGTATGCGCCGACGCTTCAAAGCGAAATAAATTAAATTAAAAGATGAAACGATCAGAATTCATTCAATTCAATCATCCAATGGATAGGCAGGCAGAAAAGACGGTAACGCGGCATAGCAAACTTTAGTTTATCTCTGGACGCAATAATAATAAGATCGTAGCAAGTATATCGTACGCATTGACAAGCAAATACAATCATTATATCCATTTATTTTTTATATCCTGTTTGACATCTACATCTATATATATATATATATATATATATATATATATAAATATATTAAAAGTCAGTGCATATTAAAATATTTGAGTGAAAATTTTTCACTTCGTTTAATCGTTTTGCTTAAGAATTTGCTGTTATACGTTTTTGAATTTATGGGAAAAAAATTTTTGAAAAATATTTCTCGTTATTGTCGTCGTATACAAAATTTTGTTGAAATTGTTTTCGGCTGTGTTTAATTTTTTTTTTTTTTTTTTTTGTTATATAACAATAATAATAATAATAATTTTTTTGCTCTTGTTTATTGTGCAATCAAAATTTATACCTAACCGTTTTTTAAACGAATTCATTTTACAAACATAAAAAAATTACATTTAAAGAAAGATATAAAAAAAAGGAAGCAATAAGGATCCGTTCCACATAACTACCCATGCGAGAATACACAGCATATCTCCGAAAGAAATAAGAAGAAAGCGCAGCTTGATTCAATAAATTTTTTTATTAATTTTTTTATTTTTTTTACAAATTTAAAAAAAAAATTTTTCGTTATTTTAGCATTTTGCATATATAAGAATAAGGAAGAGGAACTTCAACCGTCAAGATGTGTGCTGCGTAAGTAATTGTAAATATTTTTCTTTTTAAACCAACAAGGTAAGGTTTGCGTAGCACAGCAATCAGACCTCAGCTAAAGCAATCGCAAAGCCTTGACGATAGGGAAGAAGACACCAGGGGTCATGGTTTTGGGCATTTTTCTCATTTTGCGTTTCCAGTTGCCATGGACCGCAATTTGCAATCGTAAATTTTTATCAATGTCATTTCAGTTGATCTCCATTATCCAGGGTGTTCAAGAGTGAAAAGGGTCTGCATAGTGTGTAGTAGTAGTGCGAAGGCTTCCTATTCATCTGCGGGGAAAACTTTTTCCCTCGTTTCCCTAACAAAAGGGAAAGGTACTGTAACGGAGAACGTTGCGTTGCTTTGCCAGCAGCATTTTGATTAAACTTATCTTTGGAAGCATTTCTGCTTAACCAACGATCCAAGCGATCCATGTATTTATTATGAGATGTATCCAGCAGGCATTGTTCCTTTAAAAGAGATCGCTTCTATTGTTGTCGGCTTTTAGACGATTCTCAAGACAAATTTCAAAGAAACCGGATCCTCTGGCCCAATATTCCGAAATTCCACTGTAAACCTCGACCCATCTAAAATAAAGTTTCGTGAAGAAAACAAGACCCTAAAGGGAGAAGGAAAGTCTATGTATTAACAGTGTTGCCTGGAATCACTTTCCCTTGAAAATCTTTCAAAGTCCATCCTCAATCCATTTTTCGGATGGTAGCTCTTTGCAACTACTGGTAATTACACGTACCCTTAATCCTGTTACCTTGATATTGATTGAATGATAAGGAGAAATGCCAAAGATTTATGAGGGTAAGTGTCCAAAATGCTTGGCAATAAGAAGTTCACCGACCATTCCCTTGTGTTAGAGAAACAAAAACATTCTTCCTTATCCCGGACAACAAATACTCACAAAAGTGGATTTTGTATTAGCGGAAAGAAGTAAGTCTCAAATAGGTTTTTGAGAATCCGCTTAAATTCACATATACATAATCCCGATAAGCGTAGAATTTGGAATCAAGAGTGATCGATCATCTATCTGCCATTAAAGCCCCTAATCCCAAAAATTGCGATAAAATTTCGAAATTATAAGAAATGTTTAAGGCTTCAGATCATGTTTGAAAATGAAGTTGATCTCTATCCGGAAGGAAAACAAAAGGGGAAAATTGTAAGCTAAAATTTTAATTTGAACACTTTCACAACAATCTCGTTAAACGTCATTGCGAAGACCGACTCTAAACTGCCAAATTCTTTGCCAGCTTGACGTTTTGATGTGGACTTTCTTATTTGTGACATACCGGTTAGAAATTGGCGACTATCCAAGAATAACCCAACGGCACATGTGACTTCTCTCTTTTCTTTCCTTTGTAGAGCTTTTCGGTCATCGACGTTCTCACAGACATCATTCTTGATTCTAAGAATTTGAAGACAGGTCCTTCTAATCTTTTTTTTGACCTTATCAACTAGCATGGGCAGTAAAACAAATATCAAATAAATTTTAAAAAATTGAAGAGAGCTTGAGAGTCTTCAGCGAAATACATTCATAGAAAGGTTAGCTATATTTCAAGAGGCCTTGAAGTGGTCGTAATAATAGCAATTAGGTGGGGATGTATTTTCAGGAAAATTAAAAAACGGGTATTTCTGAAAAATCGTAGGAATAAACATATTTATTTTTAAGAAAAACTTTTACTAAAATCATTTCAAATTTTTAAAACTCAATTGTACAGTGTGGTATGCAACGGACCAGAGGAAGGTACGCAAAATAATGCTAACGCGGCTTATAATCCGTGCGACAGCACTCCGCAAATTGAATGTGGTGATTATTGTCCACCACGTTGTGATCCTTGCGTAGCACCCGCCGATTATACACCTTGTATTCAAGAGGCAGAGCAACCGTGTGAATGCCGTTGTGACTGCGGTGACTATTCCGGCTGCTGTTACCAGCAACCGAGGCGCACTTTACCGATACTTCCGCAAGGCTGTTTGATGCGTTCATCAGCCCCAATGGAAAGTGATACAATTTATAGGCGCTCGTACATCGGCAATTGCGGTGACGGACGCTCGAAACCGGTTCTACCATGCAATCATTTGGCGACTGTTAAAGAGCCCATGGAAAAGTGCACCATACAAAAACTATCGTACATGCCGCATTGGTGCGCTGCACGCACTCAGCCTATCAAGCCACATGAAAATGGTTTGCATTTCAAGGGGCCTCTATATGCGGTGACTTCGCAAAAACATGATTTTGTGCCTAAAGGGTTTTGCAAACGTGAGCCAATCGTTCCCCCTACGGGCATATGTACGCCTTCGTCTCCGCTCGAGCGTTGCACAGTGAATCGATTATCATATATGCCGATAGATGTTTGCACGAACCCACCGCCAAAACCAATTGTGCAAACCGCTACCTATATTCGTCCCACAGGACCGGGAGAAAAATGCACCGTTCAAAAACTGAGCTACTTACCAATTTGCATACCCCCTAAGGAACCTATGCCTTGGGCTGAGAAAAAGCGTTTATGTCCGCCGAAATATGAGAATTTATGCACCACTTATAACCTCAGTTATATACCTAATTGCAGTCCCCAGCGTACAGCTGCCATATTACCAAATACTGGTTTGAAGTTTTTGGGCACCGATCGCACAGACAATCACACCGTCTATAAGTTAAGCTATGTAGGATCGGATGCACGCTATACTCGTCCACCAGCAATTTTACCCAGCAATGGTTTAGCACTGCCAACCGGACCAATGGAAAGTTGCACGGTGCAAAAACTCTCCTATCAGCCTTTCTGCACGGTCGGACGCACTACACCCATAAAACCGAAAGAGAATTGCATAAAACCAAGCGGTCCATTGTACTGTATAACTACGCAGAAACATGATTTTGTACCGAAACCAGATTGTCGCCGTGCAGCTATCAAACCAATGTCATTGATTTGTCGTCCAACTGGTGGTATGGAAAAATGTACTATCAATCGACTATCATATCTGCCAGTAGACGTATGCGAGTATCGTCGACCTGACGCAGTGGTACCTGCAGTCGGAGTGGAACGCAACTCAGGTCCTATGGAAAAATGCACTACCTATAAGCTTAGTTATTTACCGAATTGCATACAACCCAAAGAGAATCTCCCTTGGGCAAATCAATCCAGCTACCAGAAACCTACGGGTCCTATAGAAAAATGCACTATACAAAAGTTGAGCTACGGACCACCGGGGACGTTCTCGCGATGCGGATGTAAGTGTTTTTTACATATGTAATTTACATGCGTAAATGGGGACTTGGGCTTTACATACCTTGCATCCGCGCTTATTGTGTGTGTGCGTAACAGGAATTTTATTCATTTCGAATACTTCTAGCAAATTTTAAATTTCCAGGCATCGTAAAAAAGTACTGGCACAGTAAAGTGAACGCTATGGTATGCGATAATCTTTTTCATACCCCGAAGTCGAACGAATGTCTCGACACACCCTCAAAAATATCAAACAAAGACGGTAGACTATCGTCAACCATCGTAAAATAGTGTTACCACAATAAAGTGAACGCTGCGATATGCGCTCATTTTTTCCATACTTCGAAGTCGGACGAATGTTTCGACATAACCTCCAAAATTTCAAACAAAGAGGGTAGACCATCGTAGAATGGTGTTGCCACATTAAAGTGAACGCTGCGATACGCGCTCATTTTTTCCATACTTCGAAGTCGGACGAATGCTTCGACATAACCTCCAAAATTTCAAACAAAGAGGGTAGACCATCGTAGAATGGTGTTGCCACATTAAAGTGAACGCTGCGATACGCGCTCATTTTTTCCATACTTCGAAGTCGGACGAATGTTTCGACATAACCTCCAAAATTTCAAACAAAGATGGTAGACCATCGTAGAATGGTGTTGCCACATTAAAATGAACGCCGCGATATGCGCTCATTTTTTCCATACTTCGAAGTCGGACGAATGTCTCGACATAACCTCAAAAATATCAAACAAAGACGGCAGACTTTGTGTAAGTTTTCTTGTAGCTTCCTTTTAGTTTTAAGACGGCTATCTGCAAACTTAACTGTGTTTTTCGCATAAAACAATTAACTGGTGGGCAGAAGGGACATTTAACAATATAAAAACTTTCTGCAGTTGCCATGTTTACTAGCAAGACGACGCCTTACGAAGCAATAAATTGGAAGCAAATTTATTTTTTTGTGGAACATTTCGTAAAAAATTTTCTTTAGTTCCGCATATCATCGGAAGGGTCGTCCTATCTAAATGTTTCAGTAGTGGCTCCTGTTAAAGTCTACATAGAAAAAACAGGAAAGACGGGATACTTGATATTGTGGAAACCTAGCAATATTATTCAGTTATTACCCAAGCGTTCCTAAGATGAACCGAATGATAATGTTATTTGACAAATTGAACTTCTAATGGAAGTCCGCTCTCTCCCTCTTTCTCTTTCTCTCACGTTTTTATTATATTTTCTTTCAGCTTGCTACAGCAAGAAACGGGATCCGTTAGAAAAGGTTAATGCCTGCGTACAGATCATGTAAACGAAAGATCACATCTGGACTACTTGTGATGGAACAAAACTTTCAAAACTGAAAAATGATTATTGTGCTCACTTCGTCATATAAAATCAGCTTTTAACGTCCAAGCATTCTTCAACAATTTATATATGAGACAACTTGACTTAGAAAAAAAAGAAAAAATTAAAAAAAAAACATGAAATACTTCTTCTACAAGGAGAACTTGTAGATCGATCTATATATGTATTATTCATTAATGTATTTGTATCTCTGTAATATATGTGTTATACGATATTTAAAAATATTAAAAACAATTCATTTTAATTTCACTTTAATCTTAACTTTTCTTAATTTCATGTCATATGGATAAGTTGTCGTTTAAGTGTCTCACGTTGACGTCGTTTCTTTTCCCGTTTCTTTTTATCTTGAAGAGCTTCGTAGAACAGTTCAATGCCTTCGCGTTTCTCAACCTCGGTTTGTAACAAGCCCAGGCTATGTAAATTGAAACCAATACAATCACGTAAAGCATTTACCTCGGACGTTAATAAATTTATGATTCGCTGCAGCAAGGATTTTATATGCCTGGCTCCACTTATCGGTTTCATGTGTATCTTAAATAGAAACATTGTCACTTTGCTAAGCAATTCGATTTCGTCGGATCGCTCTTCTATTAGGGAGGGCAAGCGTGTTAATAACTCGCAAACCATGGGAAATGGTAATAATAGTAACGCCTCTTCCAGATCAGATGATCTGATGCGTGCGAGGGTAATTAAAAGAAAATCAGTTGTAGTTTTCGCATCTAACGCCTTCATTAAAGGATGTAAAGTGGGCTTTATTTCACTTTCCAAATCGTACTGTTTGCATATATCCAAACATTCCAAAATTGATTCGGCCGCCTTTTCAGAACCGACAGTTTTTTTCGACGGCAATTTCAAGCCAGGTAACAAAGCCATACCATGATCTTCGCCCGTAGCTAATTTTTCATTTTCCATTTCCTCGCGTTCTTCTTCCTGAATGTCCTGTAGCACTATCGGCTCATCGGTACGTTCAAACAAGCGCAAAGTACGATCCGAACCGCACGTAATCAAATAACGACCATTCGAGCTTATCGCCAAACCGTAAGCTTCTCCTATATGGCCCGGCAGTGTGATGATTTTGTCAAATGTATCGGCATCCCATTGCTTGATCTTTCCATCCTTACCACAAGTAAAGAACATATGTGTCTTAGGGATGAATTGCAAAGCCATTACAGAGTCGTCGTGAGCAAATAGCGACCGATGACAATCGCCAAAATCTAAACCCCAGATTTTTACATTGCGATCTGCCGATCCTGTTGCTATTATGGTTGAATCGTACGACATATCCAAGCACAATATCGGCAATTTGTGACCATACAAAGAGAGATAGAATTTAAACGTATCCAAAAAGAATACCTTCACTGTCGAATCTAACAGACCCACAGCTAAATATTTCATATTCGAACTGATTTGCACGCAAAGGACGGATTCTTCCAATTTTAAGGTATTCTTATGTAGTAAAGATAAAACTTTGACTTGTCTCGAATTATCCATCGACGTTACACCATCTACATCCATTTCTTTAGCATTGCCATCGATTAGTTCGAATGTCCACAATTTTACTGTGCAATCACTGCTGCCTGTTGCACATCCCTTTTGATCGGGTAGCAGTGTTATAGACCATAATTCTTGATCGTGAGCGGGTATCTCCTCCACAATATCAGCGGCTCCTACGTCTACTATTAGAAGTTTTCCAGACTTTAAGCCCAACAAGACGTAGCGATCTCCCGGCGCGAATGCACAACATAAAATATAATCCGTACTTACAGAGCGTAAGCACTGCATTGAATCACTATTCCAGAACTTAAAAGATTCCGCCGAGCCCGAGCCAATAGCTAATCCATCTGAGCTAAAGCAGACACTGCGCACTTCGGATTGATGGCCTTGCCAATTGAGAGAACGCAACATTTTGGCATCCTCATCTTTGGACGTTGTGTTCAAACTATACAGTTGCACGCTATTATTTGCTAAGCTAACTAAGACTCTTAATTCATTTTGACCCCCTAGTAGTATATCGAGCGATTTGATTTTCTGTCTTGTTTTTATACTATTTAAGCGCTTAATTTCATCTGACAAACTTAAATTTTTATCATTGACATCGTCTTCTACTTCTTCTTCTTTTTGTTCCGGTTCTTTAATTTGTTTGGCTTTTCTAGCTTTTTTCAAACGTTTAGCCAAACGTTGTTTAGCTTCATCTTTCGTGCAAAAGTAGAAATTTTCGATCAGATCATTCGTGCCGTGGCAGCTAAGGACACGTTCCGATGGATCTGCTATTAAGTTTACACATCTGCCTTTACCCGCTCTCTGTATCACTCCGCAATTCTTAACATTAATAGGAGAGATGGTATCGTCGTCGTCAACACTTAAGCCTTCTATTGCGTTTGCTAAGGCGTTTGTTTTAACGTCATTAGAGTCTTTCCTTGTTAAACGATAAACATTCATCGTACTCTCTCCGCAGCCGGCCACCATTAGTTCGCCCGTAAAAGCCAAAGCCCATACTTCGGTACGATTATCGACAATTGTTTTAAAACAGAATTGTGTTTCCAAATTCCAAAATTTGATTTGGGTATCTTTCGAACTGCTTACTGCGATATGGTCCAAAGCTAAACGTTCTAAAAAGTGAACATCCGTTATGGGAGCATTGTGACCTATCAATCTTTGACGTCCCGCCTGTTCCAAAATGTCCACAACCACTAGATCGGTATCTAAACTGCCAGTTATTAAACGTATGCCTTGGTCATCATAACGCAACACGGACACAGCACTCTTATGCAAAGCTAAAGAGCAAATACTTCCTTCGGGATTCGACAAGTCGAATATTTCCACCACGCCGTCGACGTAACCAACAGCAACATGCAGACGATCAGGTGAAACGCGTAAAGCCGTAACTTCTCGTTTGTCTCTCCTTAAAGTTAATACGCGTTCGCCTAACCTGAAAGTTGGCGTATTCGTTAGTCAATTAAAGAAATTCGGTTTTTCACTTTTCGCTTACCTTACCTTAAATCCCATAAGATAACATTTTCAGCAGCGGCAGCGGCGAAATAGCGTCCTTGAATTTTATTATAAATTGCAAAATTCACATTTGCTCTGCCGCTCGCTATTATATTAAAACTATCAACAGCACGATAAGCCAAATATTGTTTAGTTAAACCCATTCCTAGCTATTTATCACTTTAATATGGGTATTAAGATGTAAGATGGACTTAAGCCAATAAGTTTTGTGGCTTATAAAATAAATGTGCTCACAAAAATCTTAATGAAATCAATCATTCCTCGATCCTCACGTATTCTTCTTCACTGTTATTGCATGCACGTGTTTTTGTTTTTGTTTTTAATGGTGAATTGCCAGAAACTAGAAAAAAAAACGATGTTGCCATAAATAAGCAATACATGAAAAGTGGTGGATATTGCTATATCCACCACATTGGTTAGCTATAAATCCGGTACCGTGTATAGTTGATGCTGTAAATCCAGTGCCCTGTGTGTATGTTGCTGTAAACCAGGTGTTGTGTGTAGTTTGTTGCTGTAAATCTGATACTGTGTTTAGTTTGTTAGCATTCTAAAAAAATAGTCCTCTGACACAGTCAATCCGGAAAAGTTTAGTCGAAAAATATAATTACACCTTATAAATACACCTTATTCCTGCTTCAACTATAGGCTGTCGACATAATAAGGCTTTGCTTTGTTTTTTTTTTTTTTTTTGGGAGGGATCGGCCAGCAGCGACCGACTTATTTTTATTTATTCAAACAAACGGTACAAGCCACATGTGCCGCAGATAGACATGGAAATTCGTAGCCACACCGTTAGCCGTACGACCAGCTTCCCAGGCAATTATGTAAAAGATAGATAGCGATCAAGAAGTACATGGTAAATGCCTGCCAGTATTAACTCTGCCCCATAGCACTCTAGTGGATCCATGTAGTAATGACGAACGAAAAACACTATTAGAATATGAGAAGACATGGAATTTATATGGCAAGCAGTTCCAGCAGAGAGCTACTCTCACCATAGCCGCCGGCCATTTTTCTTACTTCTTTGTTTCATTAATCATCCAAAAATTATTTACTTTTGCGTTAATTTTTTTGTTATTTTTCACGTATTGGTTGTTTATATTTATGTTGATGTCTTTGTTCTTTAATTTTTACCTCCCAAATCATATAATGGATATTTGTATTTGCAATGATTTCCTTCTTACGTGTCAAATAATACCGCGGCATTTCATTACGTTTATCGCGTAATCATTGTGTCTAAAACCTTCGGCTTCTGGCAAAGATACGATCGAGTGGCGCTATGCAGCCTATTACGTCGTCTTTCTTGTCGTTATAAGCTGCCTCCTCGTTAGGGTGAGTTTCGTCCAAATTTATTTAGACCAGTTTATTTCCCTCAAATTCGCTACCATTGCGTGTAGGCGCATTCTGTGTTCGTCGTTTATTTTAGCGACGAACTCTTTGCCCATACGTCATTTACACAGGAACGATATTCTTGGCAATTTGAACTTTACATGCAATCGCGTAAATTCATAACAATTTTGAAAAAGCAAGCAAGCAAGTATGAGCAGATGTTTTTCTCTGCTTCAGCGTACTTGTTCTTTGCTTTCTCTTCGCGAAAATTATTTGCGAAGATTAGCTTGTTTGCTGGTGTCCGGCGGGAGATTTCCGTACATACTTTTATACGCCAATAATTCTTCTTTCAGCATTTTGTTTTCCTTTTCCAAAGCCGCTATCTTTTTATTCTGCTCATTTATTACATGACTATTGTCATTGGGACTAGTGGAGGTACTTTCGTCCCAGACCAATTGCAAAGGATAGTCTTCGGTCCAGTTCGAATCTACTGTGAGGTTTTCTGAGCTTTCCTCTTTGATGGCACCCGTGACAGAATTTGTCGACCCGTTTTCGTTTATTTGCGCCGTTCTTGGCCAGGCCGAAGTTGATGGGGTATCCCAATCGTTATTTTCGGTTTTTATTCCGCCCTCTAATCTACTCGCTTCAGTTTCAGACGCATCCATATTAAGCATCGCATCCTTATTTTCGGTCTTAATTACATCAGCTAATGTATTCGCTTCAGTTTTAGGCGCATCCGTATTGAGCGTCGTAATCCAATCTCTATTTTCGGTTTTTATAACGTCATCTAACCCATTAGGCGCATTGGTATAGAGTGTCGTATCACAATCGTTATTTTCGTTTTTTATTGCACAATCTAACCCACTCGCTTCAATTTCATGGGTACGCAGATTAAGTGTCGGGATGGCGTGCTCGGTAAATTTGCAATGTGGCCTACTTTTGTCTATATGTTCTGGTACGAAATGGTTTTCGCATATATAGAATGGTTTCCTATTGATATAGTCTGGAATATTTAATATACGCAACCATTCTTGTAATTTTCCAGGCGGAAACTTGAAAATAGATCTTTTTTTACCGGCTTTAGTTTGGTTGTAGCGGCACGTTGTCACTATGCATGTTCTTGTATTTACCATTATAGATAAGAAAATTAAAATTCACGACAACTACTTCTCTGAATTACCACCCGATGCTAAGGTGAAGAAGAAGAATCGGAGAAAGTACTGCAAGAATCAAAAAGAAGGTTTTAATTTAAATAAGAAGAAATTCATATCTTGTTTCATTTTAAGATTTTAAGATATATGTGATCTTCCAGGAATAGAAAGATTCAAACTTCACGTTCATTTTATGCTGCACGTAAACGGACTGTAAGTGGAGAAACTATTAACACAAAAAAGTACTTATTTAATTTTCTAAATTTATTTCTTTTAAAGCTCTTGCATAATGCCTTGTTTTCATAGGAAGGACCATTACAAAAATAAAATTTTCCGCTAAGATAGAAACTCTACTTTCGGACACAGACTGTTTTTTTTTTTTGAGTTGTTGAGTGGACATGGACTAAGCCAATATATTTGTGGCTTATATGTCCAAAACAAACTGTTTTCAATTGGAAATAATACCGATAATAATAAAATTAAAAACGTATTTTTCAATGGGCAAGCAATAGTCTTCACTTACCTTCTTACTGTACACAAGCGGAAAAAGCCTTCTCTTTTTGTATTCACCTCTGCTCTGTAAAATCTTCAGCCTTGCAAATTTTCTATTATTTTACAAGCTACATTTCTTATTTTATTTAATGAACTAAATAAAAGAATTTTTTTATTGTTTATGTTTACATTGATTTTTTTATTTTCGATTTTAAGACCATATGTTTTTATTTACATTTTCTAGTAAAACAATACGGTAGCGCGGCTAGTAATTTTGTTTAATTACTTTTAACCCGACAACAAAAATGACGCTTTATTGTGTCAGCCTCCATTTCGAGTTAATCCTATGGCAGAAATGAAGTTCATTAATTTGTTATGGCAACATTTAAAAATTTTAATTAAAATGTCAGTCGTTACTTTTTCTGTCAAAATAAAACGTTTCCCTCTTCACTGAAAGTAAAATTCTATTTTTGAGAATAAAACTCATTTTTGCTTTTGTTGAGAGTAAAATTTTTCTTCTTCTTCTGTTATTCAGCAAATTAAAAACCGAAAATTCGCTGAAAAAGAAAAATATTATATGTTTCTGAGAATAAAATTTACTTTACTGTTCTGCGAATAAAATTGTATGCCCTCTGCCCATTTTGTTTTGAAAGAAAAGTCAGCTGTTCACTTTTCGCCTTTTGACAACAACAAATAAATAAAATAAACAAAGGTTGCTTCTTATTTCTGCTTCTTCATTCACTGTGAATAATAGCAACAAAAGCTATGATGCCTAATATAATTTGAATTTTTTTCAAACGCACATGACATGAGTTAAATGATCGACTTCTAGATTTTTGATAAATGGAAAATCCAGATCATCATTAGTTTTTTTACTAACGAACCGCGAGGAAACGACTTATGTTAAATGTTTGGATTGAAAGGGTAAAAGGAATTTCGATATCCATCACAGCAATACAGCAGATAAGTGGACCGTGCAGTGCCCACCTCAGGGATGGCCAGTTTTAGCTTTTACTGGTGCGTCTGCAAACTTTTCGGTATAACAAAATAATCGTTACTTACACAAACGCCTAAAGCGGGATACAAAGTTTCAACACAATGCCTGGCAATTTATTGAGGCGTTAACGCAGGATTTTAGCTTAATATCTTTGAAGCATACCAATAGCACACTTTGATAATGAGAAAGTTGTGTATATTTGTTATGTTCTGACCCGTTTTGATATAAGGACGAAACCTACTAGCAATGTCATGGTTATTTCCCATATATAAAAAATCTGTCCATCAATCGAGACAATGAAAAGTGTGCTAACCTTTCTTGTTCTATTCACTGTAGAGTTATCTTTCTTTGGATTCCATACCTAATTGAAGGCATATAGAAATGAATTGGTAAGTAGATCTTTTAGCTGTAGCATTATGTCCATCGCCGAAAAAAATTCGAGCGGCCGAAAGTCCATCTTCATACTTAAAGAAGTAGCAGATTTCATTTTTAAACATTTTCAAATAATTCCAAGAAAATTTATATTTATAGTTAATTTCAAGAAAAACAGATGTGGATAAGGGAATTTTCTGATGATGCGGTAGCGTTACCTTACGCTTCAATTACAAAAAGAGCATAACCTAAATTAGATTAACATGTAATGAATTTATTTTGTAGTTGAAAGCCCGCAGTAGCAGATTTTCAAAGTTTACAAAATTTGTAGCTAAGGTTTCCTTCTCATATTCATCAATCATCTGCGAATATCAATATATAGATCCTGCGGGGGTCAACAAGAGGGAAGCAATAGCAAATCAGTGAAACTGGAACAAAAGTTTAATCCAAAGTCGAACGATTTTTCCTTTA
Source organism: Glossina morsitans morsitans (assembly GCA_001077435.1). Lineage (NCBI taxonomy): Eukaryota > Metazoa > Arthropoda > Insecta > Diptera > Glossinidae > Glossina > Glossina morsitans. Next base: position 42,401 of record CCAG010010321.1, on the reverse strand, counting down.
AATCTTTTTCGCCCCAGAATTTTCCGCTGCTTCAAATGTCATCAAGTCTCTTTAATTTCCTAATGGTCCTAATAGAAAGACTTGCTTTACTTTCATCTTACTTATATATATATGTAACATACATTTTCTATGTTAATATAACATCATTTTTGTTTACACAATTAATTTATAATTCTTCGTGTTTAGAGGGGAATTTCTTTAAAATGGCATGATATAAATTATAAAAAGCGTAAACGGAAACCGAAACTATAACTAAGAGAGCACCACCGAAGGCCATACTTAAAAAATTCCCATCTATAATACCGGCTGACGTATGACGTCTAGTTGACCAAATTTCTTCAGTGCTAGCTGGATTTTGTTGCTGTTGAACTGTACGCTCAGCCATTAATCGCTTCATTGTGTTTAGGCGTTCTCGTAATACCTCCACAGATTCTGTATTTAAATCATCTGCCAAAAAAGAATAATAACAGCATTACGCGATATTAATAGATTAAAATAAATTAAATTAAGTTAATTTTTTTTTTTACCATCTGGATTCGTTACACTTTGATAGTCACTCATTTTATATAAAATATTATATTTTTTATAAAATATTATACTTTTTAATTTATTTAATATAAGATTCTATTAAAATTTACAAGTTTTTTATATTAAAACTATTTTATTATTTGTTTTTCTTATCGAAGGATGCCAACAGTGAAAGGATATTTGTTTTTCTCTGTTAATCCTAAAGGTATGCTATATTTAATACGCATGTCTTTTTTTTTTTTTTTTTGCTTACATACAGAATAGATGTAGTTACCATCTTTTGTTGCTGCGAGCAAAATTCAGAGCACCACGTCATAAAGGGTATAATTGAAAAACGAAGGCAATGTAAATCATCCTAGGACTTACGCAAAAGAAAAAATTGAAAAGAAAAAAATATGCCTTTAAGAGGGCAATGACAGCAAATACACCCAATTCTTGTTTGACCCGGTTTTGAAATAACATGGTTCATCAATAAGAACAACAATACTTTTTTACACGAATTCTTTATTCTAGCACGAATGCTTAAAAAATTATTTTTTAATTCTAATTTTGACAGTGCCCAGCAGAAACTTACATAATATAATTGGGGGAGAAACGTGATCAGAATTTGGTTAGACTTTATAACAATAAAAAAAAAAAAAAAACAATAGAAGCCGTTAATAACAAACGAAATTCTTCATTTGAGTGAAGCCCGACATATATGCGAGACACATCTGACACATCTACTCATGATAGCATTTTTCTTCTAATATCTCGAGAAAGACATCGAAGGTATCGTAGGAGTTAACTAAAAAGGGCATAGACAAAAACGTACGGGCCACCGTTAAACAACCCATTACTATATATTCACACAATGGTTTTTGAAAATATGGCGTTATATGGCATTTTCAATAGCTTGAGTGAAACTTCATACTTCATTCATCGTTCCGCCAAAACATGTGAGTGTAACAACTTTCGTCGATATATGTATCGAGTCTGCCTTGCAAGAGAACAGAAGGCAGGCAGACAAATGGACCCATAAGCTTAATATTAGGTGCTTGGAGAAATTTTGATCCGGGGCTTCTACATGTACAAAGAAATGGCCAACAATTGGAAAACGCCAGTAGATATAACGGTTGCATTCGACAGTTTTGGCCTTCCTCTACATAAAATAATGGTTTTCCATTATATATTATTGATTTATTCAGCGTATGCCGACGCTAGTCATGGAACCCTGAAAATTGCATTTACGACATTCGTTTCGGTTGTTGTTTGATTTGAAGATATCTGCTGCCGAAGCCTACCAAACACTTTTAGATGCTTATGATGGTGTTGCCTTATCATATCTCAATTGCTGGTTTTTACTTCAGCGGTTTAAAAGTGGTGATATTGATATCCATTACAAAAAGCGGTCTGGAGAACCAGAAGACAGCGAAGACAGTTTCTAGTCTAGGAGAAATGCCTTTTTCATGTAAAAAAATGCTCAAAACTTTCGCAAACACGTAATAAAGGATGGATCCATCTCAAGTCCCTCGCGCAAACGTAACACACCCTTGCACCACAAGACATAAATGAGCATAAAACCTCAAAAAAGTGGAAAAAACAAAATTTAATTACTCGTAAGTTTGTGTGGGCATGGCCGACAGTTTCCATTTTAGGACCTAGAGAGTAGAGTGTCTCGAAAAACAAATTTGAAATGTTTCACACTTCTAACTTTAATAATTCCCGAATACCGAGCAAAAATCCAACTATTTTTGTTAGAAAAAACTGAGCTGCGTTTAGCAATTTGGTCCATTTTCAACACCAACCTGCGTGCAGAAATTTCCAATGCTCCTACCAAATTTGAAGTTGATATCTTCATTTTTGCGACCAGGAGAGTGCCAACACACACCACACAGATGGACCGACATGGCTAAATCAACTCAGAATTTCACGCTGATCAAGACTATATATACTTTATAAGGCCTCGGGAAGTTTCCGTTTGGATGTTACATGTATTATGGAAAAAAACAAAATGACCATCTTGGTTGGTATAAAAATAGTATTTGCTCGGACTTTATTATTATTATTATTATTATATAAATTTAGCCAGAGAATAAATTCTAAGACTAAAGTCTTAAAGCACTAGCATCTAGAGCTTTCGGCTTTATTTTTTTTTGCTCGGACTTTATCGACACTTTCTCTTTAAAAAAACACATTCAAGTTTTGTCGGTGAAGAAAAACAAACATACTCGGTTTGTGTGGACTTTTTAAAAAATGAGTACTCTTTACCGACTTAATTTTCTTAAAAAAAAAGAGCACTCAGCATTTGTTCACAAATATATTGTTTCCGTCTTGAAAACCTGAACACTTTTTTTGGGAAAAAAAGAAAAAAAAAAATATTATTCGGTTTTTGTTGTGCAGGAAAAGCGTTTCCATATGAAAGAGATTGAACTTGCAACAATAAATATGAAATCTTAACTTCTGTTACACAGCATCATAGATTCATATATATACATATATACATATATATATATATTCATATATATTTCCACAAAATTTTTAAGCGAGAATCACTTCAATATATAGTTTTCTTTACCCACATTTTTATTCAATTTTTAATATCATTTTTCTGAATCTCAGAACAGATCTTATAAATATATCCATAAAGATGAGATTTTCAATTTATTTTCATTTCTCTTCCACAGTTGCAATTCGAACTTTTAGTATAATACAGTTACAACAATTATAATGATCGAATCATTTTAGATTTGAATTTGAATTTAATTTTTAAATTAAAATTAAAACTTAATAAATTACAATTTTTGACTTGCATTTTACGAGCATTTACTTCTTCCAAAAATTTACGAACGCTCTGAAGTACAAACAGATATAATGGGTTTGTCTTTCCCCCTTCTGATTTATGCTGTACATTAGCATATAAAAAAAAAAAAAAAATTAATCCGATTTTACTTAGCAAACATTTAAACTAACTATTATTTCTAAATAAATGAAAAGTAATTATCAATAATCTAGTATAGGAAAGATGTGTAACAAACAAATCAGAAAATTGTGTGTGCGTGTGTGTGTGTGTGTGCGTGTAAATAGAACACTTGCTTGCGAAATGAAGTAGAAATTTCAAAAGGAAAAATACGTTGTTCGCATCAAGAGTATACATACACTGAATTCTTTTTTTACACGGTCTTTTTTACACGGCCTCTTTTTTACCCAATTTCGTAATAGCACGGTTCACCAATAAGAACAAATAGAGGCATTTTTTTTTCTATCATTTTTTACTTTTAATTTTGACTTTACTACCCGACTTGATCTCTTACGGGGAATACTTGAATTTCATTATTCTTTTTTGTTCTTTTTCTCTCGTTGTACTTTAACTTGACCAGAACATCTTATTATTCAGTATTTATTTTATATCAAGATGCTCAGTTGTAATAAATGATTTCGGTAAAGTTCTAAAAGCCCAGTCCATATGCTCACTTGTGATCAAGTTAAATTTTTTTATATGTCGCACTTATGGAGTGAATTTTTACTATACATTAATGTTCGTTTTGTTTTTTTTTCGTAATAAAACCGAATGGTTTTTTTTTATAAATATATATAATAAGGATTTCATTAGTGCCTTTTTTGCAGGGTCTTTTGGGAAAATATTTCGAGTTTTTGCATTGTACACGATTTTTTTAAGTTATAGAGCCTATCCCCGAATTTATCATATTTCACATGTATTTTTTTAAACGATTTTTTTTGTACGCTTTTCTAAGGAAAGCATCTGCGTGTAAAAAAAGAAGGACACAATATATAGAGAATTTGCTTATATTCAGATTCTATCGTACCATAGACATATCAATATATATATTTATACATATATTTATATATACGTAAATATATCACTTACACGACAATACTTATGATTAAAAGAGATTTCGTTTTTCGCTTTAGTTACGACGATTTTGAACATCAGAGAAAGTAAGAGTTATCTTTAAATGAAAATTATTAGTTAAACGTTATTTTTATATTGTGGGTACATTTGTTGGTACGTATTCAAGAAAATTAGCCGGAAATTGTCCCTGACGGCCATTTGATTCGCCAAATAACCAGTCTTCGTTAATTCTATATAATATAGTAACTAAATCGTTTTCCTAATGCAATGAAATGAAAATCAATGAATTTTTTTTTTGCAAATCGATCAAGTTTTTACCTTCAATTCCAAATCGCCTTCAATTTCCGCTGGAAAATGATATAAACATTTAACGTTTTGCAAATGATTAGCATTACTAGGATAGGCGGAGTAAGTAGGTGTACTATTATTTGAAGATACTGTTGAAACATTTTTAGATAACTCGGCCTTAGCAGTGAGCGGTATCTTTATTTCAATGTAGTTAATCGGAAATATACCTTCACAGCCGGCTCGTGTTCGACCTCGATACCAATCGGCACTGATTTCTTCAAGTAAATAGATTTTCTCGTTTTCCTAAAATACAAAAAAAAAAAAAAAAGAAATGGTAATTATGTTAAACAAGTATTAAAAAACATCGACTCCTTACCCTAAAGTATAAGTCTCCCTCCTCGTTACTATCAAAGTCATACAAAGCTATACCGTACGGTTGTTTTGAAGTAATAGTCGCACCTATTTCATTATTCGTACCGAGTAGAAGTGCGTCAGCTTTCCCGGATATTACGTCTAATAGGGATACCGTTGGATTTGATATGGCTACTGTTGGTGGCGGTGGCGGTGGCGCGTATTTCGGCATTGGCGGCGACGGAGGACTTGTAAAATCATCACCGTACGAAGAGGATGTATTGTTATTAGATTTTTGAATTGGTGGTGGTTTTGGAGCTTTCGGTTTTTGAGACAATTTCGGCTTAATAATTGTGGGCATATTGAGAGCTGGCGTGGGTGGCACTAAACTTTTTCCATTACACAATGGATTGTCTTGGCTGTTGTGTATTCGGGCGTTTATCGTATTGAGATTACGTACATGGGCAGTGCCAATACTACCGTAACGATTCTGTATATTTGCATCCGTACTGCCAAATGTCTCCCACGGATCTAAAGGGCTAGTAGTGGTGGGTCGTGATCGTCCAGCCGCACCAAAATCATCTTCAAAACCACTTTCAGGCTGCGAAACGCTACCATTGTTAGGCGAACTGAAATTCGAATCCGAACTAAAACTGTCTACGCTCAGGCAATCGCTGTTTGACTTTTGAGTAAATGTTGGTGAACTGGGCGGCGAATCGAAGCTTATCAATTGAGGTTCTTGTTGCTGCGTTGAGTTTAAAGAGCCGGAGCATAAATTCGGTGTAGTATTCCAAGCTGCATTCCAATTGTTGGTGGTGTGCAAAGTAATTGGTTGTTGTTGTGGTTGTGGCTTTTGTGCTAACGTCGCAGTACTACCATAAGCCGCCGAATTATATATCCGAGAAGCTGTATTGGCCGTAATTGCTTTGGAGGCTTTTTTACGTTGGAAAATGTTACTGAGAATGTTAGTAGATTGCGGTACAGGTGGTGTGGGCGCTCTTGTCTTCGGCTTTATCTTAGGCGGTGGCGGTCTCGGCGGTGCTGTCTTTTTACCTTTATTCGACACAGTCGAATTTATTGTCTCTCCGTCTGTCAGCAAATCGAACGGTGAATCGTTCCAATTCGTGGCTGGTGTATAACGGGCTTGAGGAAATTTCCTTGCCAAAGAATTGCTATTGATTATGTCATTACTTGTGCTAACTGACGTTTCGATCGCTGCTGAACTTTTTGTTGGCGGCGGTAATTTAATAGTTAACTTTGGTACGGTAACATTATATTGTTGCGGTCGTTGGTTTAATTCTTGTTGTTGTTGTTGCAGTAAACGTAATTGCTGCAGGCTAACATTAGCATTGGCGGCCGCATTCTGTCCGCGCAAAGCAGGCGGTGCCGGGGCCGGTCGTGTTGGCATGGTCATGATTTCCCCCGTGTCAGTATAACAGAATTATATAAAATTCTTTTCAGTATTGTATTAAAACTAAAAAAAAAGAAAGTAAAATGTTATTATTATTATTATTACTATTATACCCACCACTGTTATGTGGTGGCATACACATTTTTTTTCCATAATGTTTGTAACACCTAACAGGAAGCTTCAGAGTATATATATTCTTGATCCGCGTGAAATTCTGAGTTGATTTAGCCATGTCAGTCCGTCTGTGTGGTGTGTGTTGGCAGTTTCCTGGTCGCAAGAATGAAGATATCAACTTCAAATTTGGTGGAAGCATTGGAAATTTCTGCACGCAGGTTGGTATTGAAAATGAACCAAATTGGTCGGAGCAGAAGTACGTAGTGAAGTGTAAAATGAAGGCAACTCAGTGTTTTCTAACAAAAATTGTTGGATTTTTGCTCGTTATTCGGAAATTACTAAAGTTAGAAGACTGAAATTTTCCACCTTTACTTTACTCTACTCTTTACATCCAAAAATAGAAACAATCCCATAAAAAGTTACAAGTAATTAAATTTTATTTTTCCACTATTTTGAGGTTTTATGCTTATTTAACGTAAGGCCTGAAGCTTCAACACAATATGACATGGACAGACATCAAACGGAGACAGACAGACAGGATTAGATCGATTCCAATTATGATTCTGAATCGATCGGTATAATAAAAGGTGGTTCTATTTTAAGCCCTTCGGCTTGTTACATTCACGCTAACTATATATACATTGCACCACAAGTAGTGTAGGGTATGACAAAGTATAATATTTGTGCTCTATCATACAAGTAAGGATTGTGATTCACAATCCGATATAGGGGTATTTAACAGTCTTTCTAGACCAACTCTAACGTTTTCACTTGTTTTGTATAAAAAAAAAAAAGAAAAAAAAACAAATTATAAAATAAGAAAGATGTTTTTGAATTATGTTTCGAAAATATCACAAATTTTTCTTTAATTCATACAATTGCTATCTGATATGTACAATGCGCGATATATATACCATAATGCATATATACATCGACTAAGTGAATCTTCACTTCATCTTGCAATCAAATATCGTATACAAGTTAGTGTTTTTTCTTGTTGTTTTAAAAATAATTGTGAAGCAAACAAACAAAAAAAAAAAAAAGAAAAGAAAGAAAAGAAAGAAAAAAAAATTGTACATACAAAAATAAAAATATGCGTCAATAAACACACACTTTATGTGTTAAATATTCTGATTTTGAACAATAAAACAACAAAACGAAACGAAACGAATCGAAACAATAAAAACAAAAGCAACGATCGACCATAAATTGTATGTGAACATTTTAACAATTAAATGTACAAAGTTTTTGCTCTTTTTTTTATGTGAACACACCTACGTCGTATACACCCACTTGCATAATAATAACCAGAAATGCAATCATGAACTCGGAGCTACAAACAAAAAAAATTCTAATGAATCAATGTAAACAAAAACAAAAAAAAACTTCATTTCATTAATTATATTTTTTTTCTCGCTCACTCTCTTCATACCCTACACCAAATCTTATATATTAGGCATGTGCGAATGTATAGAACCTCTAGAACAACTTAAGATTGACTCAACTTTCGCTATGCCCATGAATTCAGAGTCATTTTATGAATCCATCTAAACTTTTGTGTCTGTCCGCCTGTCCATCAGATGCCTACGCATGTGCTCTTGTGTTCAACACCTCAATCGGCTTAAAGTCATTTTGTGAATCGATCTAAACTTGCCTGTCTGTCCGTCCGCCCGTCTGATGTCTGCGCATGTGCCACTCTATCGGCCCAGAATCGTTTTGTGAATCGATCTTGTCTGTTCGTCTGTCCATCTAATGTCTGCCCTAACACTGAGGGTCGCAATTTTTGCAATATTTCGCGAAACGTAATACCCAGGCGTTAACTGGCTCAATAACGAACCCTGTAAAAACTAGATTCGAACACTTTTTCAACCAGTACGCCATATAACGCCTTACGTTGTAAAATCGATATATGAAAAACAATTAATACTTTTAAAATTTCTCGACAAAAATCGCTGAATAATAACATTTCATATTAATGCGAAAAATTTGGATCCGATAGGACCATTTCTCCAACCATCTCCCATATAGGGAAAATTGAACCGTCAAATGTTAAAAAAGTCGAACTTTTTATTTTGCGATGATGATGAAAATTGATCCATAATAGTACATGAGAACGAACCTTACCGAATTTGGATCAGGTAAATCTATTTTTTGAATACTCCCCCTCATAGGAATTGTCATGAAAAACCAGTCTTTATATGGTAAAAATATCAAATTTCGAAAATTTTTTTCAAAAATTTTTTTCCATATTAGGAGTTTGGTATAAAAATGGATTGGACCAAATCGCATCCATTTGGATCTATTTTATGAATTCCACTCTACACGAGGATTCTCATGAATACTAAGTCCTTCGGGAAAAAGGTTTGACATTCAACATTTTATGGTGAACATTAGGCCGATGGCTAGCAGTTTAGCATGAAAACAAATCGCAAGGAATTTGGATTACATAGGTCTATTTTTTAGATACCACTATATGTGTATGTATGGATTTTCATGAAAAACAAGCCTTTATAATATGGCAAAGTTCATTTTGTAGGCTAAAAATATAATAAAATCTTTAACTTCACATCACGTCAGCTTCTTGGGCTTCGCCGCTTATGAGGGCCTTCTTAAAAAGTGCGCCTTCACATAAAAATATAGTATAGTTTTTTTTTTATGTCCGCGAGAGTAAATGAATTAACTGCATTATCCCAAGTAGCGTAGGGTATTTAATTGTTGTTCTTGCCTGCCTATAATGTTTTAAGTTATTTTCTCTTTCTTCTTTTATTCATAACTAACCACTCGTTACATACACACTCTCTATCTTCGTTATATTAGGTTTGTGACAACAAAATGTTTAGCAACCACACGCGAAATGACTTAAGGTGAACTCAATTAGTTTAATTAGTCATATTTATTACCACATTTATTCACTTGTTTAAATGCTTAGGAAAATTGTGCGCTTTTCAGATGTGTAGATAAACAACAATAATTGTCAATTATGTGTTGATTTTGGGGATTAGGCTAACTGTCGCGTAGATAAATAAAGAAAACAAGTAAAAACGCTGCGATGTGCCACGAACCTAAACCACACTACTAGTTATTCATATAACGACTTTTCGAAATAAGACGTTATACAGGAAGCGGTCGAAAAAGTGATCCGATCCGAACCATTTGCCGTATAGCGGCCATCTTTGGGTCAGAAGAGGTCAGTGCACCAAATTTCATTGCAATATTTCGCCAATGGCAGTCCCTAGCTTGAGCACAACATGGACAGACGGATAGACAAGCTGTCCGCGGACTACTCTTTATATCAGATTAAATGAAAATTTTACGAATCCAACTTTAAAAAAAAAAAGAGAAAAAAGTCTTAGTTAAGGGTGAGTTTCACAATTTTTATGCTTCCGCAGCTTCTGTATGCTTCTCGAAGAACAAGAAAAAGATTTTTACCCCTTTCTCTGCCTTTAATTTTTGTAAGCTTCAGAAAAGAAAATTTGTTCATTCTTTTGTAGCGTCCAGGCGTTCGTGTCAAGAGAGAGAATGTAGCGTAAGATTCTGAGTCAATTTAACATATCATGTGATATATTTATTTGTCTGGCCGACCCCGTGGACTTAAAAATAGATAAAAAAAGAAGTGAAAAAATTATAGTTGAGCTAGGCCGTCAATTACATACTCTACACCACGTTGCCCTCAAAAAACAAAAATTTTCGTAAGAGACCTTATATAGACCTTTATAGACCTTTAAAGTCTTAATTTCTGTAAGAAGGGTTGTGCCCAAGAGGTTCAGAAATTCAGATTCGTGTTAAAAATTCAGCACAGTTAACCTTTATATCAATTGACTATAATTACTTAACATATTAAAACTTAGATTTTTCTGCCCTACAAAAGATCAATTTTTGTGAGAATCTCTATTTAGGGTAGAATTCAAAACATAGGCCGGGATAGTCCAAATTTGGTACAATCCATTCTTATATCTTAAATTGCTATTCTAATCTGAAAATCTAATGATTCTTCTTATATGAACTTCAGTTTTCCTTATATGAGAGTGGGTTCAAAAAAATGGTCCACACCCATTTAAAATGTCGAAATACTATTAATTGATCATTTCTGCGTTCTTTTCCATATAGCGACTTTTCAAATAGGGCTTTATGTGGGGAGTGGCCCGATTCAAACCATTTTCAATAGTTCGTCCTTGGGTCAAACACGTCAGTTTACAAAATTTCACCCAAATATCTCAGAAATTGCGACTTGCTGCTTGAACAGATATTTACATGAACAGACAGAGGGACAGACAGATAGGATTAGATCGATTCAGAAAATGATTCTGAAGATCGAAATGTAAAAGTTGGCCCTTCTGGCTTTTACCATAAGTAGTATGCAGAATGCTCTTTTAGTTTAGAATGATTACGCCGTCACAATAGAGTTTTCTAAGTGAAATTTTAAACTTCGCGAGTTCCACAAGCCTCTACTGAAGCTATCCTCACATTACTAAGGCATATGCAAACAGGGAAACGACTATCACTGAAATGGGAAAGAGTCCGCCTTGTTTTTGTCAACAAACGCTTTCGGTTTCTCCGAACTTAGTAAAAGTGTGTATTGTTTTAATGACAGTAGTTCCAGACAATGGAAAGTCGAGTCGGCAATCGATTAATTCAACCTACACACGCACGATTCGCTTCCTAATGCAATCAACCCGAATCTGATGTGGTTTTATTTCTTATGGACCACTATTTTTTTTAATCTCAAATGTTTGCTCGCCTCCTCTCACACATTGTCAATCTTTTCAAAAATGTCTCGATTTCGTTTCGTTTCACCAACCATTTCACGATCCATTTGTCTTTCTATTATTAACTCATGTTATGTCCAAATATCGAGCCTCTTTCTTTTTTTTTTTTGTTATCCAACCCTCCGTGAATGGTTCAAAACATTTAGTGTTCCAACGACGTGGTAGGATGAAATGTTTGTCAATTCTTTCAAGAAGAGTCTTTGGACAGGTCCTTTGCATGCTGCTAAAGCATCTCAAATATGAAAACCGCCAATTACAGGCCTGCGGGCATCCTTTTCGCCTTAGTCGTTCCGTTTCAACTCACGTTGTAAAATATATAAAGAATTTTCTCATTTTTCAAACGCAATTACTTTCGTTTGAATTCACAGATAACATGACAGTTTATTATTTATTTATTTTTTTAATTATCTATTGACAGTCACTTTTCACACTGCGTCCTAAGCATGAGTTGGTGGCATTTGTCTGATGAGGCAAAAACCCACAAAGTTTATATATGCTTCGTTTTTATTAGAACTGTTTTGTTTTATACGCTACACAACCTGTGATACAAAAATCTATCAAGTTTGTGCGGATGTATGAGGCACCAAAAAGGACTTGTCATGGATTCATCTTTTATTACACCGGTTGCGATTCTGAATCGATTTAAGCTTGTCTGTCCGACTGTCCACATGTCTTGCTTTGTTGTGTTCAACTTACACTTGGCAATTTTTTTAGAAATTTTTATAACACTTGGTACACTGATATTTTTTGGACCAAGGACGAGCGCTATTGAAAACGGTTTGGATCGTTATACGAATACCTGTTGAAAGGTGTAGAACATTTGACGGTGAACGGCGGCGTACTATAAGGTTTTCCTTTTTGTTGGGACCCTGGCGGAGCGAGCGAGGACGTTGAAAAATACAGGAATGCATATCGAAGAAATCCTTTTTAGTAAATACATATATATATATATATATAGATTGTCATTATGAGATAGATTGATATGATAGGGCAAATTTGATATCGCCCCAGGATATTGATATAAAGAAAATGTCGAATACTAATAAGTCCATTCGTCTTGCCTTGTCCTTCAAACTGTCTTGTGGTCAACAAATTATGCCCTGTAGTAAGTATGTTTTCCTAAGTTTTCATAGACATTTGTCAGAGTTATACGAAAGAAGTTCAGTTTAGAGATGATAACACTGCAAATTTTAAATCGGAACAAGAATAGATATATCAGATTTGCCAAACAATGCTTACACACCATAAACCAGTTAATCACTTATCTTCATTTGCGGCCATATTCCATCTAGCCGTTGCGTTGTTCACTAGTCAGCCATTAGAGGGAAAAATATATTGTTGATATTCCGAAATAATGATGACAATCAAATTGTTCGTTATTAATTTTGTTATGTGAAACAAGTTCATTAACTCGTTCACTACCACGGTCTGCTGGGAGAAACATCCACCACAGCCCAAGATTTTTTCAACTGATATAAATATGTCGCATATATGCGACGTCGGTCTGTGGTAAAAAAAAAGCTGAATCACATGTGCATACATACATATGTGACAATTGATGGCGAACGACTGAAGTCACCAAAACCACAAAATAAAACATGTAAGAAACACTATAGTGAGCCATGACCTACCATTACGCACCTTACATAACCGTACAGTTTTATTCATGCAACTAATTTGCAAAACAAGTTTTAATAGGGGAAATGGGGGCGAAACTATTTACAATAGTATTCACCGTGGGATCGAGACACGTCAGTCTACCAAATTTCATCAAAAAGAAAATATGGATACATGGACAGACAAATTTCAATCGATTCAGAAAGTGATTCCGAATAGACGGGTATAATAAAAGATGGGTTCTTCTGATTTATCTCATTCATCCACACAAACATAATATAGGCAAGTGATGTAAGGTATAAAAAGCTGTGACGCTACTTAAAATATAGCATTTAATTTCAAAAGCAAGGTAAGTATTCAATATAAAAAAACGCATTTTTTGCAACATTTTTCTTTTATGCTAAAAGCAAAAATAGTAAAAAAAAAAAAAACAAAAGAAAACAGTTAAACTGTATATTATGTCATCATTCACTTAAATAATTGCAAATTATTAGCCTTTTATGTTGATGAGAAAAAAGAAAAAAAAAGAAAAAAGGAATCATTAGCTTGCTTTGGTTTTGTTGATTGTTGTTTGTGGAATGAACAAAGAAAGTCTTTTGTTGTTTGTTCTCTCTTTGATAAATTGCATGCATGTATGTTCGTTACGCGTATATTGTTAAATATTAAATGAAATTTACGCCTTAATTGCTAGCCTTTTATGAACTCTTGACTATTATTGCTATTTTTTACTGTTACTGTTGTAATTGGGTAAACGAAGCTAACTACTAACGAACGTGATCATGATCAATAAAAAATTTGTATTAAAATTTATTTTATACCGCGCTCGAGATATAGAAACCATTCAATTATATATATGTACGCAGAGGGGAATTCAATGCAATTTTGTTTCAAATAATTTCTTTTCTTCCTCATCTTTATCTCCTTCTTCTTATTATTATTATTATTATTATTGTTTTTCCTTATGGCGTATGTATGCATGTTTACTCTCCATTTTATTGCAAACAAATTGAATTAAATATTTTTTTTTTCCGGCAATTTTTTCATTTACCCGTATTGCAAACTATATATATCAAAAAAAAAAAAAAAAATATTTTTTTTTTCCTTTATCTTCTGCTTCTGTTGATTAATTACATGATTTTGATGAGTTCTCGGTTACATTTCCTAAGCAACTCTTCGTTTTACTCCTACTAAATGCACTTTCTTTTAAATCGATTTGTAATTTCGTACTATTTAGATTGCATGCGTCTATCTACTACTGCGCGCTTCTACTAACTACTACTATACGAATGAAACATGAAGATTATGAGTATGACTCACTACCTACGCTATTATTTATTACACGCTCTTCACTGCTCATTGTGTACATGTATCGATGTATCTATCTGCCCAACCATTAAATATTTTTATTTAATATGTGCATATATATATAGCGATATATATATATATATATATACGTGTGTATTTTATTTACTTTTTATTTAATGAGTGGTGAGTTAGTCTACTCATCGATATTTTCTTTTTTAATTGCGTTTACAATTGAATGAGTTTTTAATTTAAATTTTATAACACCATGACATAACCATACATACATATACATGTGCAGTTAAGTAATTTGAAACACTAATTGTATATGAAATCTGATTTAGAGCGGTTGACACATTCGCCAAAACAGACACATATGTGTTTAACAAACTTACATGCAATTGCATGTAAACGAAATGATGTTTTCTTGTTTTGTGCAGCTCTTTGGAAGAACGGTGGGATGTACTCATTTTATCGAAACGCTTGCAATATGGAGAAAGAAACATCAAAGGGCCTGCAAAGTGTATATGTCTGCCTGTTTGCCTGTCCGTCTGTCCGCCTGCCGTAATCGCTCTATCTTTTGTAAAAATTTAAATATCGACCTCAAATTTAACAAAAAAGAAGGGAAATTCTTACATGCACGATGGTATTGAAAATGAGCCAAATCGGGCAAAGGACCTGCCTTCAATACTATGGGAATTGAATACACCTTTGCTTTCTGGATTTTTTTGCATATTACTCATTAAGTCCAATAGGAGCACGATAAAAATTGCCAGGCATTTTACTTTCCAGAAAAATGAAAGAGGTTAGCCACGCTCACTTAATATTGTAGAATAGGAAAACACTTCACACTTTTTTTTTGTTGAGGTAACGGTGCCGGGTTTAAATAATTCGGTTACAGTTAAATGTAATCTTCTTACTTCTTTTTTTTTTAATACCCTTTAATACCCTGCAAAGTGTATGTAATCTTAATCTGTTGTCTGTCTGTTCGTCGAAAATCCGGCCAAGGGACACGCCTACAATGCACCTCTACTTTCTGTGTATGTGGCTTCTTAATCATAAAGTACAATAGCGAAGCAAGAAAAATTTCCACGCATTGGAACAATTAGCCACCCCCTTCAATATTATAGAATAGGAAAATTTATCTTGTTTGTGAGGATAAACATGAATAGTTTTAAACGATTCGGTCGCAGCCAAATGTAATCTTCCCAAGCGTTATTTTTTTTTTACCTACTTTCAAAGGATGGCGAGATACCATTTATTTTGTGCAAACACTTGGAACAACTAGAAAGAAACTGCAGAGACCTTCTCAAATATCCATATTCTGAACCAATATCAAATTCTGAATATGTCCAGGTATGTCTGTCTGTTTGTCCGTTTAAGTAAAACGCTCTCCCAATCGCAAAAATATGCAAATCGGCTTGAAAGTAAGCAAAACCAAAGGAAGTTCTTGCATGCATGTTGATATTGAAAACGGATGAAATCGGCCAATAACGGCCGAACATAAACAGAGGCCATCTCTGCTTTCAAAAGCAAAAAAAATTTTGCTCTTTTGCTTAGAACTTATAAATAATCCGTGTAGTTAGTCGAGTAACTAAGAATCCCGATTATCACGTCAGCCAGCGTTCGTGGATTCAAATCTCAAGTGCGGTAGATTTTATTTTTGTCATAGCGCAACGGATGATGGCATAATCCGTGCCGCTTACACATATTGCTATCTCTTTCATTACTTCTTTCTGACCATCATCGTGTTACGCGACCAGGAAACATCCCCTGAGTGATAGGTCATAATAAAAGAAAAAAAAAAAAGAAAAAAAAACAAACACATGCTACACTTAAGCGTATTCTATGATACGATTCCGATATATTTGTACAAAAATGAAAAACATCTGCCGAAACCACTTACTATATTATGTGATAGAGTATCGAAATTACTTTTTTCTTTTCAACTTTTCTTTAATACGTGGATGATGGATGTAAACAATTCGACTAAGGCTTATTACAATTTTCTTACTGATTTTTGCATGTAATTGACCTTGAAATGTGCATTTACTTCCAATTCATTTATTTCAGCGCAAACACATTTAACTCTTAAGCGTTTTAATCGCTGAAAAGGAAACGTGTTATAAAATATATTCAAATGTTTACGCATTTTTCATATTTATTTTTATTTAGTATTATTCACTATATTTACACAAACACATCTCATGTAAGTGAAAAATTTTACAATAAAAACAAGGAAGAAAAAGGGACCAAGTCCTTTATGCACCCTACCCCTTAACACTGATCGATAATATGTAGACATTTTATGATCTGCTAAAGTTTTTTCCTCGGCGTTGCAAACGTTTTGATGAAAGCAAGAAATTTCAACATTTTATAATGTTGGCCGGCGTGTAAGGCGTGGCCGATTTTTTGCACAAGTGCTGCAGACCCACCCATAGAATACAAATGCCAATTTTCATCGTTCTACCCCTTGTGGAATAAAGCCTTTTTTCTTTTCCGATTTTGAAAACAAAAGTGGTTTCCGGGTTATCGTGCGCTATGGTCCTTTGTGTCCTTTGAACGATTTCGTCGACTCGTTCGATGCGATGCCTACAATAATGTCCAACCTTACTTTATCTTAACTTTTGCAACCAAGGCAATGCTTACCGCAACAACACACACACAGGCAGACAGACAGATGGACAGACGAACATGCTTAAATCGATTCAGAATTTAATACTAACCAAGAATGAATGTCTGTATACATTATACGGTCTCTGAAACTTCCCCCCTGTCCTCCTGTCCCCCCGTTGCAATCTTTTTAACCCCCACTTCGGTGGAGAGTATAAGAAAGATTATTATGCCGGTAGACTTATAATGGCAAGCGCGATATTCAGCTTTTCTTAACAGAAAAAAATTCACTCGATATGCAAATAATAGAAAGAGAACTTGGATATCGTTAAACGTCCGGTCATGGAATATAAAAAAAAACATTCGCAGACATATTGAGAAATTTACATGAAAATATAATAAAAAAAAAAAAAAAAAAAACGGAAGAAAACAAGTAAGAACATTACAGTCGGGCAAGACTACCCATTAGATACCCTACACCAATTCGCTTAGTACAGTTTTTTACTCTTTGCGGTACTAATGCACCGTTATTTTCATCCAAAGGCATACTTGTCATGAAAGCCCACACCTTGGGGGATGTTTAAACGTGACCTCAATTTTGTAAATTTAATGCACTCATCAAAGATTTCATTATTTTCCAATTGCTTCCGTCACTGCAAATCCGTTAAAAAAAGCATTAGGCTTTGTTGCCATAGAAGAACTTGCTTCCCTGAGAGTCCCTGTGGTTGGTGCGATTTAAAAAGTAGATCTATATAATCAAATTCCCTATAACTCCCTATGACTTTCATTATAACATACTAAAAATTATATCCTTTCGGCATGAACCCTTATATAGATTGACATCCATAAATAGATCTACTTGCTCGAAATTCTTATTACAAAAGAAGTATTGAAAATTAAACCTTTTTACCATACGTAGATTTAGTTTGCGTACAAACGGTTATATGCCAAGATGTTGAACAAATTACCGTTTCCGATCCAAAGTTTTACACCAACTTAAAATGAATGTCGAATCATTATTACTAAGTGATTTTGGATGAAAAATTTTAAAATTGTAATTTTTTCTATAAAACGGCTTTTCAAAATAACACGTTGTAGAGGAAGTGCACGAAAAAGTGGGCCGATCCGAACCATTTTTAATAGCGTTCAACCATGAGTCAAAGTACGTCAACATATCAACTTTCATCAAAATATCCCAAGATTTGTGACCCGTAGGTTGAAAACAAAAATACATGGACAGACGGATAGATGGACAGACAAGCTTAGATTGTTGTAATAAAAGTTTGGTCCATCTTAAGCCATGCTGACTAAACAAGCTTAATATACCCTTTTACCACACGCAGTGTAGGGTATGAAAATTCCCCTTTATCTGAGTTTAAACTTTTGTACTTTTGTGTTGTAAAATACTATCAGAATATAACCTTGCACATGCACATATAATAGCATTTTTAGGCAATCATGCAAAAAAGTGTTTTAATAATACCGGTTCTACCACACAGTTTATAGCGTATTATCACCTGCTCTACTTAATAGATGTTTTTTTTTCTTTTCTTGAAAACACCTGCTTTTAAAAATTGATTTTGAAATGTTTTCAGCTCAATTTGAAAACATTGAGAAAAAAATATAATAAAAGTCTTTTTAAAATTATTATTATTATTATTATCTCACGTTGGATTAGTTAATATGTATAAGAAAAATTCCATTTGTTTATTTCCTTTGAATTAAAATTTTTTTTTTTGTTTACTTATATTATTCTTATTATTTTTTCCCTTTAAATTTGATAACGCATATGTATACAAAAAAAGAAAAAAATAAAATGTCTAGTGCTGAACAGTGTTGTGAGCAGCGAATATCGCCTAACAGCTAATCAGTTAAACACATAGCTTGCGTGCGTTGCAAAAGGGAAATCATATGATTAGTCTTTGTTTACATAGCCGTTAATGAAGAAATGCAAAATTAATAAAGTGAAAAAATTCCTTAAAATTAATCTTTTAAAGCAAAACAAAAGAAAAAAAACATGTAAGAACGTTATAGTCGGGCGAAGCCGCCCTTTCAATACTTTACACCACATTGTCTAAAACAATCCCTACTTTTTATATAAAATTACTATTTTCTTCCCCACTTTTCTGCTCTATAAAGGATCAATTTTCGTGAAAATCCTTATTAGGATAGGATCCATAAAATAGGTCAAGATGGTCCAAATTTGGTACAGTTAATTTTTCTATGTTAAACTACGATTATGATATAATTTTCTTCATTAATTCATTGAAAATGATACCTTTTTCTCGTATGAAACCCAGATTCCGCGATATGAGAGGGGGTTCAAAAATTGCCACAACCGATCCAAAGCTTTCATGCTAATGTAAAATGTCGAAATACTACTACTTGGCCACTTCCACCGAGAAATTTTGAAATTTGTAATTTCTTTTTAGAATAGGGCGTTATATAGGGAGTGGTCGGAAAAGTGAACGGATGCGAACCATTCTCAATAGCGCTCGTCCGCACTAATTCAACATACGCTATTGTAGGGTATGAAAAAAATAGAAAAACATTTATTTTCATTTTTTGCCTTTCTACGCATCTCAGCGGTTTTTTCGGTTGTTGATTTGCTGAATAGAAGAAGAAGAAGAAATTTCAATATTAAATTTATTTCAAGTAATTTAAGCTTTCCTTTTTTGTCATTCCGTGTTGTTACAGTAAAATTTTTCTATTACATGCAAAGAATCAAATGTCTTAAGCATATGACTATGTTTTGTTTTCCCGAAAATACATTACTGTTTGTCTTGCAAAAAGTCAGGCACGCAGAGGTTTAAAAAGTTTGCCAAAAATTTACGTTCACGCACAACGCAACGCAAGCTACATTTAAATGCACACAATCGACTTTATTTTGACAGTTTTTACGCCACGCACAACGCATAACGCAATCGTTATGTTCCGCACTTTAATTTGTTGCAACACACGTTATACGTTAAGCATAATACGCATAGTGTTGTGTAT
This sequence comes from Glossina morsitans morsitans, assembly GCA_001077435.1. Lineage (NCBI taxonomy): Eukaryota > Metazoa > Arthropoda > Insecta > Diptera > Glossinidae > Glossina > Glossina morsitans. The sequence goes on along the minus strand of CCAG010010321.1, from coordinate 22,561 downwards.
GAATTAAAAGAAAAGAAACACAAAAAAAAGCAGCGCAAGATTGTTATCATTGACATTATTTAGGCGAAGTAACACATAAAGCGTTTAAGAAAAAAATTTTTTATTAATTTTTTTTTATTTTCAAAAATATAAAACATTTGTAACTGAATGTTAATATAAATGCAATTTTACCCAAATTATTACAAACTTCGACCTAAATTTTCTTCACAACTTGCTTTATACGTTAAAATATAATTACAAAAAAAAAAAAGAAAAAAATATACTTGTTTCGAGTTCACTAAGCGTTAACTAAACTGTGCTTTATGTTTGTTGAAAATTCAATATATTTATGTTCACTCAAACGTCTAATGATAAGCGCGCGAAGAGTTTCTACTAAAAACGCATTTTACCACTGAAACTGTGTAACGCCCTTTGTTAGTTAAGAGTACCGAAATGTATTACGATCACAAAAAAAATACTGTAACATCAACAGAAAACCAAAAACAACATGTAATACAAATTATATTCGGTTGTGGCCGAATCTGGCATACACACCATACCAATAGCAATTTCTTCCTAATGCAACGTGGGAAAGTAGGAGAAAATGGATATTGCAAGTTATTATCACTACGGATCGGTAATTAACCAATTAGCCGTGTATGACGAGTACACAAGTCATGATACGTCCATCCGTCCTTGTTGATTTTCTTCGTAAAATTTTATCATTATGAATATGTATTCGCCATTATAATGTATTTTAGAAAATATTTTCATCATTTTCTCAAATCGTTTCAGCGCGACCTAAGGTTATGTTGTACACATCCTGTGTTTGACGATCATACGAGTATATCACTGAAGAACTCGAAACAGTTAACTGTTTACAGAGTTTTAGAAGCTTTAGGTGATGAGGAATTTTTAACAGTTTGTTGTTTACCTTGTTTACCTTATGATTGTATAATGAAAGTTCGATCACTTATAACCTTGTGTGGACGCGGACGATTTTCTTCAATTTTTAAATAGGAATGATAGGGTCCTCCAAAAAGTTTCAACCTTCTGGCATTCATAATTTTTGATAACAAAGTTTTGCTTATAGAAAAAAAGATCAATTCAGTTTATGCTCTATCGTGGGCGTGCATTTTAACCGACTGGACCCTGTTGGGATTTTCAAAAACCTTCACTATTTTCTTCAAATATAAAATCGAGTAGTTCTTACGATCAGGAGGATGTCAAGAACACAAATTCCCACAAACGGATAGACATGGCTGTGGCGTTGCAATATTTGACACGGATTACGAAAATATACATGGATTTTAAAAAGATCTTGCAAACATTATGATAAATTGACTATAACCCCACCCTTCGATGACGCGAATAAAAACCAAAGAGAAGTTGTAGCTGACTTGTATCGAACTTTTTAACCCATTACTAATTTGGTTTCGAAAGAAAACGATTTAAAAAAATTATTAATTGATGGATTTCTTCACTGAATACTATATAGTGAAGTATTAGTTTATGATCAAGATAGTATAGTCCGATGTAACTGCAAATACGTATGCAGCTAAGCAGCGGGTTATGCTAACGCCCTCGTTTATCTCACTCTAGTTTTTGTGCAGGATCTTGCAAGTAAATAACCGCCGCATCCTTCCTACACAAATTCATGTTAATGTGTGACTTTACTTTAAATTATTTGGTAATGATCAGCTGTAATGACATGGGATGAATACATCTGCAAATAGGATGATTTTTTTGGATAATTAGCTAATATCAAGTCAACGAGATTTCGATTTATTAAAAAATTGATTGAATTGAATGAGTACCTCTTCGGGTCACATACAGCCTGTGACGACGTAAGAATACAAATTAGTATCTGCTCTACCGCAAAAAGTTCAAATTGGTTGCTTCGGGGCTTCGCAATGTTGAAGGCATAATTGACTAACGAAACTTCACGCAAAGCAAGCTATTAAAAATTTTTGTATGAAAAAGCAAAAACAAATGAAGACCTTGTAGTGGGGCAAGCCTGGCCGATAGATACCCTACACCACTTGATACCCTACACCACGTAAAACTGTTCACTAGTTTTGGTCATAATACGTTGAAAATTAGTCATAATTTTCAAAGCATGAAACCCCGCTTATTGCAAGATACCCGAATCGTCACATGGTCCAAACTTTGCAATTTATTTCCCAGAAATTTTATTACTTTTCAGTTTCCCTCATAGGTAATTGGAAATTAGACTTTCTCTCCACATAAGAGGTTGCATTTATTGAAAGCCCCTTTATATGTTAGGGTCGAAACAATAGGCCTATGTGACGCAAATTCCTTACCGCTAGTTTTCATCATAGAATATTAAAAATAGAAATTTTTTTTGAAGGGTTCACTATTTATAAGAAATCGTATGTGGAGTGGGGTCCAACGCATAGAGCCAGAAGTGGATCTACTTAGCAAATTGCTGTCATGAACAAATTTTCATCATAAAACATTAACAATGAAGCCTTTTCCCATATAAGGGTCTCCATTTCCTGAGAACACTTATATGTGGCACTGTGCCAAACATAGACCTATACGGTCTGAATTCGATAAGGTTGACTTCTTCGTCAAACAATTTTTCCCATAAAATATTAAAAATTAGATGTCTTTACCATAGAAAGATCCAATTTCCCTAGGAACGGGTATGTGATAAGAGATTTAAAAAGTTGCCCCGTGCGGTCCATAGTTTTCATCACACCAAATACTATTACTAAGCAATTTTTGTCGCGAAATTCTCAAAATTACACTGTTTTTTTTATTTATATGAATATTTATATATTCATATATGAGGAACGATCGGAGCCATTTTCAATAGCGCTAATCCTTGGTCCGAAACACGTGAATATTCCAAATTTCATCAAAATATTTTAAAAATTGCTAACACAAAAAGTACATGCGCATATATCAGACAGACAGACGGACGGACGGACGGATAAGCTTACGTCTATGGGTCTATTTTAAGCCCTTCTATGTGCTACATACAACCGCACAAGTGACGTAGGGTATAATAACACCATGCTAACGCGACAAACACGCCACCTAACGATGGTTGCAACAACGTCCTTCAGTGGTCGCAAGCTGTTGACATCGCGAGTAAAAGTCTACTGGGGACAAAAACGAACGAGAAAAAGAGGCAATATTTTAAACGCAATATCAAGCTCTAGCTCTAGCTTTCCTTCTCCTAAATCCTTTTGTGATAATATGTACGCTTGATATTGGCTTATTTTAAATCTTTACTTTTGTTACAAACATAACGACAAATTCAGTATGCATTTGCTCTTTGATTGACGTAACTTACATACGCGTACACAGACGTGCATATGAAAAAAAAAAAACAAAACGAAAAAAAAAAACGTCTGTCCGACTACACAACATTTTTTTGTACCAAGAACTGAATGGTAGAATGTTTTACTTTGTGTTTTTTAATTCCCGCACGAGTGTGTTGATGATAATTAAAAACAATAAATAAAATATGTAAAAAAAATAAAGAATTCATTGATAAGAATAAATAAAACGGCGCTTTTGATTAATTCTAATAATAATAATAATAATAATAATAATAATAATGATTTCTTTATAAACTACTTACACCAATAATTTTGCTTTTGCAATGAATTTTCGCTCTGAGGAAAACTATGCAAATTTTAATTTGTATGACGTAGAAATTTCAATGAATAGCGTTACGTAAAAAAAATAAGAACAAGAAAAAGAATTGGCGACAAAATAATAGCAGGCGTTACTTTAAGGGGTGTTTATGGCTATTTTTCAACAAAGCATATGTTCATTGTAATGGCAACAATTATACATACTTTCAGCCTAAAACGGAAGTTGATCAAAATGGTAAGAAATTGAAAAAATGCTATACGCCAGACAATGCATGACTGAAAGTACATGGAACGGATATGATAAAACGAGTTTATGGTTGGTTAAGAAGGAAGTTACATTCGCGGGTTGGGCCGAACATTCAACGTGTGCTATTATTTCTTTTTCATGATTAGCCACTTAGGAGATGTCTTCGGAAGAATGGGGTGGAGAAACGGAGTAATGTTTGTGAACGTTTGGCGTGAAAATGGAGACATCAGGTGCAGTGGAAAAGACTACCGCTAATAGGATCATTCCAAGGGTGAGGCGCGGTGATGCGCTGTGTGGTATGCAGGTAACTCCCGAGCGAGCAGGTTGGAACGCTGATTAAGCCCTGTAATTGGCGGACAAATTATTTTTATCTCTGTAGAAAATTTTCCCTGAATATACCTGTACAGAGAGATTTCTTTGGTGGTAGGCACACTATCGTGGTGTTTAATCCCACGGTGCCCGATGACACACGGCTTAATTTAGCGTAACCGGCGCTTTCCAGACGGTCAGATAATTCTTTAAGCTAGGAGTCTAAACTATGCTGGATAAACCAGATATGTTTATTGTGTATGGCTCCACTCTAGGGAGCGTTGATGTCTATCATATCATATCATATCTAATTATTCGCTTTAGGAATGATAGAAACCACAAACACCACGATACCCCCCGAAGGTCCGTACGCAGCAATCACGACTCACACATTGGTTAACTGCACATAAATACAACACACGGCACATTACGCCAACGCTCAAGGGTATCAGGAGTTTTAGATACACTGTCGTCGCCTAAGGGCGTCTCACGCCTTTGCTGCATGCGGTTGAGAATCTCCGTATAGCTTGGAGACTTTCGTCCACACGTCCGAGTTATACTCTAATTTTGGGTGCACTGAGCGGATATCGTCTGCAGTAAAGTAAGTTTTGCTCCACTCGAACTTGTGTTCTCTCCAACGACCATCATTTCGAATGCTGACGTCTCGAATATCAAGGCTTGCAGATTCTTCTACATTGGCAGTGACAAAAGAAAGGAATGCTCCCTACTTCATTGTGCATTAGCTGACAGCTTTGAGTTTTGGCAACTTTCGAGCTTACCCTATTAGCCTGACCCCATTAAGGTATTTTTATGAGGTCTCGATTTAATGCGTCATTCACTGTGCAGCGTTTGTTCTGTATCTCAAGAAACAGACAGCCGATAGAAGGATGGACATAAAAGCTTAGAATAATTTTCCGAATCGAGCGGTGTAATAAAAGGTGGGTCTACCTCAAGTCTTTCATACACTTCACAAATTTAATATCCCTTTACGCTAATGACTAGAATAAAAAACAAATTGGGCACTAGCAACGCAATCTTTCGGCTCCATTTTCAATAAAGTAGTCTCTTAAACTAAGATATTGCGTACCGTAGCTGCTTTCAGAATGTCCGTAGGATTACTTGTTCCGGATCGCATTCTTCTAGTAAAGGAAAAGTGGAGGAAAGAGAGGATTTATCTACAATTGCAGATTGCGGATCAATATTTGTTAGACGTAATGTTGGGTACTAGGAGAGGATTAAGAGACGAGAAGAGAAGTGCTAATGATAGTATTGTAGGTTTACTTGCAAGATAGCTTCGAACATCCAACACTTCCATGATATCGTCCATAATTGGAGATGGAGAAACAATAGACTTTGCCGCTCGAACAGCTTACTCATTTCCCAATCAATCAATGACTTCCCCTCTTAATAAAAAAATATTCTCATTATTTCTCAGATCGCTTTCTATATATCTATTTCGGAAGTGATGTTCTAAAGGTCTTGCATAAAATAAATTTACGGCCCTTTCAAAATCTGCATCATATGGAACGCCCGACAATTGCTTTATAAATGTGATACTGCTCTTCTTCTTCTTTTTTCTTTTTTTGTCTGCTTTCCAACTAACTCAGTGCGTATTTATATCCAGTCATTTGCTGCAATGTTCATGTAAAGCGTAGAAAAATGTGCGGAATTTTTCAATTATCAACAAAAACAGTTTATTTATGAACAAAGTTAAATTATTTCAATTATGAATATGTCATGGAAAAAAACAACATTGTCAATAAAAATCCTGATATTCAATTAAAATCGACGTAATTTGGTTTTCGTAGCAGAGAGATACAATAAATTTATGAAATTTGGGTTTCTTATTACATAATACTATGACCCAAGAGTAAGACCAATATCCAAGTTAAATTGCGCGGGTATATCCGATATATGAAATATTTTTTTAGTCTAAATTGATAGCACTGTGCCAGATATCTATGGCAAATTTCACAGCGTCAATGTCATTAGTGTTTCAGTTACGCTTGGTTTTATACGATATAAAGAGTATTTTTTCAAATTCCTTGGGCACGGAAGCTCGACATTGTCGAAAAGATATTTTCACAAGTCCAATAAAAGGTTGAAGGAAAGTCGAGAACGGGTTGAGCAGTCTCGGACTATCTTCAATTTCTACTCATGCAAGTAACGTCAAGTAAATCAAAGTTTCGATGATCAAAAACCTTCGATTCTCAATTAGGCATCTTGGTGACGCTGTTGGTATTTCGAACGGATCAATCAGCAACATTTTAAACGACATTTTGGTCGAGAAGCGCGTCAAATATCGATTGGTACCCTAAACACATTTGTTCTACGAAATCATTTCGTTAAAAATGGAACCCACAACGTTCCGGAACCACCATATTCTACTCATTCAGCCCCATGTGACGTCTGGCCATTTCCTAGTCTTAACGTTTTGCCTCGCTTGAAGAAATACAAACTGAGTCATAGGAACATTTGGCAACCTGCGGTCAAAGAAGGCGAAAGTGTTTGGTTGTGTAGTTGCAATATATATAATATTAGTGAGAGAAACAGGATTGAAGATATTGCTGACCAGCGAATCAAGCAAAGAGTCTTATCGTGAATATGGCACGATCGCTCTCTGCGTGTAGCAGTGTTAAAGAGGCCTTTGCAGCCATAACGATCGAGCTGAGAAGAACGGAAGAGAGCTCGCAGCAGACCAAGGGCAATGACTTAAGCTTGAGCTAAGGCTCATACGGTTCTACCGACCATATCCGGGACTATCGTCAGAGGTGTGGGAATGAAAGTCCTACACCGACTTTGGCTGCAAGCACTATCCGCCTCCCGAAAAAGGTAAAAAGCGCTTTCGCACACCCGCTCACAACCTAGGAAAACCATTCATAACTCTTTGTAAAAGCCAAATATTCATTCCCATGTCAAGGCTTATGTGCTGCACGTTAACATCCATCTCTTTACACTTATATTTACGCTGACTGTTTTATGAACACCAGATCCTTACACTGTACCAGCGCGAATGTTCAAGTTACTTATAACAAATGTGATGGAAAAATTGAACGCCTTGTATACGCTTTATGAAGCAAGCAATTTTAACGGATAGAATTCAGTTGCACACCTAGCATATATATATGCGATGTATTTTAATATATAATAATACTTGAAATTAGAAAACTTTGTTTAGTTATATGCACACTGATGCAATAAATGACCTTAAAACGTTTGTTAGAAGTCATTAATCTTAAAATGTTTATTTATTTTTTTTATTATTATTTTTTTTTTTTTTGCAAAAAGATAAAAGAAAAATGAATTAAAAACAATATTATTATCAACTTGTTAAAGCCAACGTGCTTAGATGAGTGCACTCGTATAAGATAAAATTTAGTGAGGGAGCAACCATGTTTGCCTTAGCAAGCAAGAACGAATGCAACTATTTTTGCACGTAAAGCATCTCTGGATTTTTGCAGTGACAAACAACACCTTACTCTGCGGCATTGCACCAAGACCAGCGGGATCACTTACAAGGACTCAAGTAATTTTACATCATTTGATTTTCTTATTACTTTCATTTCTTTCCCACGTTCCCATGTTATATGGAAATTGCCTGCAAGTAAGTGGGGTAAGGAAAAAACTCATGGAAGAAATTTGAAGTTGTAACGACTTAAGGAAAGCGATGATTCAGTCAAGTAAGAAGAAATACTCTCGAACCAGTCTTCAACTTCATTAGTCAATTGAATAAACTTTAAATCGATCGTATATAGTATTTGTTTATGAAATGAATAATCCCTACTTATCCTTGGAAAGCGATTTTATCGCCTTCATTGCCTTTACAAAACTCAAACAATATTTCTTGTTAACAGTTTGGCGACAAGTGCAAAACCACCACGATAATATTTTTTGAACAGCTGGAACACTAATATTTCCGATGTTCGATTTTCGTAATTAAAGTTCAAGATTGCTCTTATTTTGTGGACACAGTAGTACTTATCGTATACATATGGCATTCTTATATCATTTCAGAGCTATTGGTAGGTATGACTGTGCAATTTGAAAATTAACTTATATCACTTTTTGGGAATTTCGAGTAAACACGTGATCTCTCCAATGTAACTAATTTCCCAGATTACCTTGACAACAATTGATAAAAACAAATTGAAGATAAAAATCTGTTTTTGCAAACGTGAAGTCATCAGACATATTGCAAGCGTAATTATTACTGAATCGAATGGAATTAAAAATAACTAAACAAATTATACTCGGTCGTGACTGAATCTTTTATAACCGTCACCGTTATCCTAAATACCATAAAAAAAAAAATAAAAGAACTAAATTTTCATGCTTTATAATATGGAATGGACGAGGCTGACTTTCAAAATAAAAGATTTTGCCGCATTGACGCAAAGACATTGTAGGTGTGTCCTTCTAAAAGTTTGCGTCACTTCTACATTTTTTTGCTAGTTTGTAGGCGATGTCTTCCTTTTTGCGAACGAAAGAATGTTTACCCCAGATACTGCACAGTTGGGCAGACGGACGGATGGATAGACTAACGCGCGGACATTCTTGAAATCATCAAAAAGTGTGTATACTTTATGGAGTTTTTGAAGCTTATTTCTGCGTAAAGGTATTGAAAAACAAAAGTAAATAGTGATACAGTATAATATTGGACGGGCGTGGTCAATTTTTTCTTTTTTCGCACACGTCCTACAGCATCGGGCATATGACTTCCAATTTTTATACGTTTGCCTACTACAATTTATGAGTAATGGCCAAAATACCAATTTTCTAATTCTTTCGAAACACAGAGGTGTTCTCAGCTATACAAAGTACTGTCCGCGTGACCTTCGACCGATTTGACCCATTTTCAATACCATCCTGCGTACAAGCTCGTAAAATGTTTCTGCGAATTTTGAAGTCGACAGGTTCCTTTTTGTGGACAGAAAAATGTTTACACGCAAACGGACAGACGGGCGGACAGTATATGTTAAGATGCTTGAATTTAGTGTTGAATTAAATGAATCCACAGCTGGCGAACCCTATCAAATACAATTGATGAAATGGAACGGATCTTACTGGGTAACACAGTCTGAATGTACCAAAAGCCACGATCAGATGCCTTTTCAACATGATATAGCAATCGACCTCGTGTTGCATTCGCAGCATTGAATTGCACTGTGCTACCAATAATGCTATCTTCACCGAAAAGGATGGGCAGATGCCACAGAGACAATTGTATCGCTAGCACGAATTTGATGATAGCAATGCGTAATACTTTGCTTTTTCCTTGTGGGGTTTCCTTCAAGTAAGCAAGCCCTCTTTCATAAAAAGAAAAAAAGAAACAAACCTGTTAGGACTTAAGTGCGAACACAATGCGTACGTTGTGCGTAGTGCGTGGCTGACCAACTGTCACAATAAAATTGATTGACGTGCATTTAAATGTAGTTGAACATCTAGCTTGCGTTGCGTTGGGCGTGCACGCAAGTTTTTGGCAAATTTTTAAAACGTCTGCTTGCAAAACACAACACTCACACTGATGTGTTTATGAAAACGAAACAATGTCACATGTTTTTTTATATGCTGTGAAAAACAACCAGAAAAAAGGAAAAACTCGATAAAATTGAAAGCTAAACAAAATAATAAAACCGAACGAAATTAAAAGTTAAGCTAAACTAAATGAATTACAAAAATTATAAATCAAACAAAATTGTTTACTTTATTAATTTTGCAGTTCATGAATGTTTATGGAAACAAACGCTAGAAGTATAATTTTGCTTTAGCAACGCACGCAAACCGTTTGTTCAACTGATTTTGCGTTACTCGCAACCATGAACAACGCACAACGCAAGCATTGTGTTGTACACTTTAATTTTTCATCTGATATATCTTTACTCACTATGTTACGAATCTAATAACGTAACGTTATCTATCACTTATTGCATTTCGTCAAAAAACCCGTACATTTACGCACACACGTACAAATTGCGTACCTATGTTCGTATATACACAAAAATTTGTTGTAAAAGGCAAAGTTAGTGGCTACACTACCTTAAAATAATTACGACTACGATGGCGTAAGTAAGACAATTGTACTTATGTAGAATAAGATAATGTGAACGGAAAGTGTAAAGGAAGCGTCAGTGGCTACACTACCTTAAAACAATAACAACTACACAACTACTAGCACAAGTAAGATAAAGTAGAAAAAAAAAAAAACAAAGTCTATGCAAAGTCTGCTGAATAATTTAGATCATATACTTGCCCGTATTGAAAACTCTAACGCACTTGGTCGCGATCCTATGCCAACTCGGCTGCTCATGCGGATATATGCAATTTTATGTGATTCAACAATGTTCTCCACAGTAAATTTTCTGATCAAGTACTCCGGTTCATTCTCCTACACTTTTTTAACAAACAAAGGATGCGCTTCATTTTCAGTAAATCATAGAGAAAATTGACGGAGGAGAAAACATATCCAAAGGATTAAACGAAAAAAAACTGGAAAAGGTTAATGAAACTCATGAAAATCTCTTCATCCGAAAAGAATGAGAAGAAAGTAATTGAATAAAAATTAAACAACTCTGTTTGGCAGATCAGAGAACGATTATTAACTTATTCACTCCCAACCGCCATAGTAAGAGACATTTTTTGATAATTTACTAAGTCACTAACTAAACATGTTGTATATTAAACGAAATTGTTAACCTGTAAAACGATAAAATGTATAAAGACTGAGGTCGGTTTTTGTCTATAGATTATTCAATCGATCTATCGTCGATGTGTAAAATCTACTCCAATTGATTTCGTATGTACATGAAAACAATCTTAGCCTATGATGGATGCTTTGCACCGGAGATTCTGGTAGTAAACGAGTTAAAAAAGTTCCTATCAATAATCAGTATATTAAAGATGTCACTCGAAGGTTCGGTTGAAAACATCTGATTTTGGGAAAATTATCTAAAATACTTTTTGAGAAATCGACAGAAAATTTTCTTAAGTTTAATCTTTGGTTTACCTAACTTTCGAGATTAATAGGGTAAAATATCATCACATGAAATTCTTTTATTGTGGAAACATTTTAGCTCTAAATTATGCAAATACTTTACGTGATTTCGAATTAACAATTTAGGGTTGTGTCACGATTTTATAAATAATCCAACATCATATTACACATCCTCATCCATTTTTACTCAGTTTATCATGCGTTTTTCCGTGGAAGTCTGCATCGCGTCAAACAAAAGCTTACTGCCTTGCTTTCTGCTTGCTTGTATTCACAAATTACGAATCAACGGCCTTTTTTTATAAAATTGCGCGCTCTATAGCTTCTCTTTATTTTTGACTTTTTTTTTTGTTTTTCGTTTTTACTTAAAACTTGTTTCTTAACTTTAAAATTTGATTTAAGGCGGGAAAAATATTTTCCCAATGGTAGTGATTTTCCTATATAAAATATATATCTATACAAGTAAATCTCAAGATGTATTCACAATAGATTTTTAAGGTTGCTTCAAGATCAATTGAAAACAATAATGAAAAAACCTTTGCTTTTTCTCGTAATTTGTCACATCAAGCAGATTTCTCGTGACAATCACTTATTAAAACGTAAACAAGTAATGAAGAAATTTTCACCTTAAGACGAATTTTAGATACTCACTACTATGTGAATATATACTAAAAAGTTAAGATAAGAATTTTTATAATAAATCTTGACTTAACCTTTGCCGTATAAAATGCCTTTAGATGACAATTTGTAAAAAATGAACGTACGGCTTTTAAGTTTCAATGTTTTATTTAACAAACTCCTTAACAGCAAACGAATATAGGGGCGGATGGGTTGAATGTGTTACACACGTTCAATCCTAGACGCAGCGCAGTCGCTAGAAGCATCGCGGTCGTTGCATGCAGCGCAGCGTCTGCTTTTCCCTTTTTAATGGGTATTTTGGTTAATAGCAATTCCAAAATGGCCATGCCTTTTCTTAATATAGGAACTGTTACCTTAACAGTTCAATGTTGCATGCACTTGTTTCAGTTTCGCCTTCGAACGAATCAATTTGCAAGAAACTCAAAAGAATTTTATAAACATAACATACTTGGAGAAATTATTTTTAAGATTTTAAGAAGTTACATGAACTCCGGATTTTATGTTAAGCAAAAGTATACTGCTAATGCCTTTGTTATGATCGTTACAAAGGGAATGTCAAAACTAATATACTCCCTATTGGAAACAAGTAGAAATTGTTTATTACTTTCAATCATGAAATTTCAAGGTACGTGAAATATTTATCAGTAGTAGGTAAGCAACAGAAAAATTCTTTTTGTTTTTTTTTTAGGCAAACGTTTCCATAACTAATAAAACAAAGGGAGCAATATTCATATAAATCATTTCATTTCATGCTAAATTATTATAATTAAAAGAGATGTTATTGTCTTTTTTAATTTTAAACAACTTTGGCAACCCTAACACATAATTAATGGCACAAAAGGGAAAAAAACAGCAGGCCCAGCTGCCGTATTTGTCAACTTAAAAAATGAGGAAGAAGTAAAAGACTTCCTTTTTTATAAATTAACTGCTTTTCCTTTTTTTTCCACAATTTCTTTATAGGCAGATTTCTGCTCCTGATAACTTGAATAACTACAAAGTATTTACCTATGTTCTGTATGAAGCGTCTGTTAAATCTCTTAATTACGTTGTTGTTTCGTCACAAAATATTTCGGAGAAAATGTTTTTTTTGTTTTCTTTATAAAACTTGTTAACAGGTTTTTTTTTTACTTTATACTTAGTTTCACGCACTTAGCATAAAAAAACATTTTAATTTTCACTTTTTTTATTATTCGCGTTATAGATTGCGATGTCTTTTTTCGATTTTTAGTTTATTATAAATAATTTTCTGCAACTGCGTTTCATTTGTAAAAAATTTCGGAACAACGCAAAGGCAAAAATATATTAAAATATAGTAGTAATAGTAATAGTAAAATATAATAGGCGCGATTGTTTTTTATTTTACACACACCTTTAATATTCAAAATTTCTAACTAAAGAGAAAAAAGCAACTGAAAAAAATCTAGAAAATGTTTAGATTTAAAAGCAAAATCCTTCATGTTTCTCTCTCTATTTCTTTCCCACTTCTTCAGATACGATAATCAAAAATTCTCTCTGAGCAAATAAAATTTTGTAATAAAATGCCAATACTACGATGCTGCCAAGTAAGCCTCTCAAAGTATCTGTTAATTGCAATAGAGAAGATAAACTTGATTGCATTTTAGAGCTGCCAAGTGTCAAGTAGTAAGTTACCTCTAAAGTAGATATTAGAAATTAAAAAGTAAACCATCTCGCATGCCACATTTGTTGTACACCATTGGATATAAGAGTTATGTTTGTTATTTTTCCGTAATATTTACTCAAAAAAGGCGAAAAAATCGCTTATGCTTTATTAGTTGATAGTCGAGCGTAATGCCGAATATATAACATATGTTTCGACTATTCAAGCAGTGTGTATTTTTATATTCATTTTTATATTATTCATATTATTCAAAACTGGTACACTATGTTTTTATACATACAAAATTGGCACGAGATATTTTTATACTTTCAAAACAGGCACGCTTTATTTTTATATATTCAAAACTAACTGGTGACACTTTCACGGTAACCGGAAAATGACGCTCTGCCAAATCTTGTCCTCGAAAGGAATTTTGACTCGAATCAAAGCTACGTAATTGTGAAAGAGATAACGCAGTGATTTTAAACACGTTATTCTATAATTGCTAGCTCTTTTATATAGATATATAGCGACTCCATGTACGACTAAATAACCAATGGAATATGAAATAAAGAGTCATTCTTGGTGTAATAGAAATATTGTATTATATATATTGTATTAGAAAGTGTGGAGTTTTTATACAAATTTCGTATCTGATTTCCCAGAGTTTGTTCTTCTCAATTGCTTCGCCACTTTGCCACATTTCTTGCTTTGTCAGTTTAACAGAGAAGCCTAAACAGATTATTGTGCTTTTTACAACGATTCTCAATTTCATTGTACAAATTCAGACTTTTTCTCAATTTCATTGTGTTCTTCACAACGATTCTCAATAAGCGATTTGGAATATGGTGTCTGGCTTAATTACAATATCCCTCACTGTGCGATTTGTACGAAGTGGACACTACTTTCCTAACTATGGGATAAATTTTACAACAGAGCTATCATGCGATTTCTTATTAAAAATTCTTGTATTTCTTTGCATTCCCTACTAAAACCTCACTCCAATTTTATTTTATTTTCTTTTTTTTATTTTAAAACTTAAAATTTGTTTACAGTACACAGGAATTATATAAATTAAGATAGGGAGAGATGTATGTCTTTATCCGAGAATTCTCGAAATAAAAATAAAAACTAATCTTTTTAAAAGAATTTCGCATTAAAATAGTGATTTGGAAATGGAATTACAACTAAATATTAAAAAAAAAAGTATATATGTATATAATTTACAAAAGTGTGTTTTTTTTTTTCAAGAAATCACTACAATTAATTACTACTTAAGAATTATTTTCTTTTACATTTCCTTCTTTCACTACAGCCTATTTTGAGAAAATTACAGAAAACTAAATTATTACGAAATTATAAATCCAGGATGTGAATCTAAGCTTTTTTCAATCCCGTTTGTTGTTACAGTTTCAACTGATTCGAAGGACTGTTTATTTATTTTTTTTTCATTTTTGTTTTTTTTTGTGTTTTTTGAGTCAAAAAGACTGTTTTGATTCTTTGCTGAGTGAAAGCTCACGAAACAATACAACTGCTTTTTTCCTGAGGATTCCCATTTTCATTTTCAATTAACATTAATAAATGATGGAAAATATCAGCTACAGACTAAGAGATAATACAAAATAATTAATATCGATTATTGATCATTGAAAAGCGTCCTCAACAAACCTCATTTTGTTTAGCCGAAGTTTCTAAAAATGCAGCACGCCATGATTCAGCTAATTTACGCCCCTCGGCTGTTGATACAGTACGTTCTTGATGTAAATCAGTTTTATTACCTACCAATACTACAGGTACACTAGATGGATACGATAACAATTATATCAACTTTTGTTTGAATTTGATATCGAATTTTGATGCTTACTATTTTTTGCAAATAACTTCCAATAATTTTTCATAAATAATTTTAATAACTTCAAACGATTTCTGACTGGTTATTGAGTAAACCAATACATAACCATGAAAATCCATACTATATTGTACAGGGAATATACTATATTCATCTTGGCCAGCGGTATCCACCAATTTTACACTATAATCTTGGGAATTAACACGAGTAACTTTCGTAAATGCTGGAAATGAGAATGAAATGTAATGAGATAAATTAATCAAATTTATAAATAGGAGCGAGGAAATTCACCAAATTCATTCATTCGCTTTTCTTCCCCAAGTCAAATTTAAAGCAAATTTTTTTAAAATACTGTGACTGCCGTGATGACTACAAGTGCAAATTGAAAGTTTCTGCCAACTGTTCCAATAAAACTTAATTCGCGCCTTTCACTTCTCTTCCACGACTTAACTAAAGCAAACAGTTTCCAACGCTCTGAACAAAATGCATTCAATATGTCAAGATATAAGATCTTATCGTCAGTCGATTGACTTTCTATGCACCTCGATGGGCCCTCTTGTTGGAAATAAGGCTTATTCACATTCAATTTTCAATCAGTTTTGCTCATATTCCGGCATCGCTGGCTTTTCGCCATTTTCAGCATTGAAAACGTATGGCAGGAGAAAGCCGTTCAATCAAATTTTGTTTTCAATGGTTTTGAAGGTACAAATTTGTCTTTCAACAAGCCCTACAACTTTGTCATTGAAAGAAAGTTTTGGTAAGAAGTGTTCCCTTCTTTCGAACATTGAATTAGTCAAGCAAGTGCTCTGTAACTGGTCTGCTTATTTGAGTTATGTCAACTGAACACAAAATTTCGCGTACCTTTAATTCGTAGTAAGTTTGTCAACTTATACCAAAATAAAAAAGAGGCAGTCATTTTATACATGAAGAAACAACAAACAGTCTAACCATTGTTGCGAGAAATTATCAGCTAAACTGTGTAACAAATCGAAAGAAAGTTTTACTTTTGATTCTTTTTCTCGTAACTTTACATTCGTGTTCTAGTGTCATGTGAATCTATCATAAAAAATTTGGAATCTATGGCTTCTCACACAGCCATACCCACAATAACTTTAACAACACCTAAGTGACTTCTAATTAATTAACCTTGACCTAAATGTTAAGTTATTTATAAAATTGATTTAGTTACTTGTAAAAATGTTTCCATTGTAAAGAGTAATTTTCCCTTATTAAAGCTGTATAATAATAATAAGGCAAAGTCTATCGTCCTTTTGGAAAGTTACTTACTATTTTCTATTGTTGGATCATAAGAATCAACGAATTGGCCTTCCACAAATTGTATACTTAGTGAAGATTTTCCTGGAAGTCGGTGAAGAAAAAAAAAAATAGATTTAGTTGAGGGGTTTTCCCAACGCCGAGAGAAATGACATTCATAAAAAAAGAATATAAAAAAAAAATAAAACGCAAAAAATTAAAAAAAAAACACACAACACATACATATAACCAGACACAAATTGAAAGACTTCAATAACATACCCACTGATCTATATCCCATCATAGCAATATTGCGTTCCTTTGGTGGCATATTTTATATTCTTGTTTAAATAACAATTGCTTTAATTATACAGTATTTATTGTCTCAAACCCGTTTTTAATAATCCTTCCTTTATGAAATTATTACTTTTCCTTTTAAATAACAAAACCTCACCTAAATTCGCGAGTATTTCTTCTTTTGGTACTTTACTAAATGTTAACAGTGTTACCATACGTAATAGTTTATAAAAACAAGAGATAAAAAATAAAATCAAATTACGATGCAACTTATAGCTCGTATATCATTCGTAACACATCTATTGCTTAGTTGCTTTAGGCAGGTTTAAGAAAAATTTTCATAATATTCTGCTAGAAAAATATGTTTTTTTTTAAACTTTAAAATTATAATTTAGTCCCGTTAATATTCTTGCGAGCAAGGATATATATATTTTTTTGAAAGGTGCCGAGACATTCCACTGTATTTTAACTAAATACCCTACTAAATTGTTAAATTGCTTCTAATTCGTCGAAGAGCTGACAATCTAAATCAGAAACGAATCTATTTGACTTTCTATTCGAATTTTTGCTTGGTAGCTTTAGCAACTTTTGTTTGACCATAATGTGAAGATCTCGTTTTTCTTCTATTGTTTAATGATATGTTGGTAAAAAAACATTCGAGTAGATCCTGGGTGAATCTGTAGCCGCAGATGGATACGCCAGGTGAATCTTTCAGCAATTCGTCTATTGTTAATATGAAATTATCTATCATTAGCCGGATGTCGACCGACATCATTTCCGCCTTAAATTTACACTTAAAAAATTGTACCACTGTTGTTAACGTCGCCTTCTGCTGCTCCCAGCTGTCTCAAATTGCTCAAATTGAGTTTCTTCCCATTGCAACACAAACTTATTGGTACAATTTACAACTGAAAATAATTTATTGAAAATTTATTTGAATATCAAACTTTGCCGTGTGATCGCGCGATTGGTTTGGTGCAAAATGATATGAAATGCTATCTAAAAATCCTAAAAAGCCGGTGCTGCATATTTCTTTTCTTTGTCATGCTATCTAAACGCGATCTAAAAATCCGTTATTTGCAGATCCTTTGTTACGAAACAAAAAGAACATGTATGTGTGCAAAGTGCAGAGCAGAGTTGCTTGTAATAAATAAGAAAAATATGGGAAATATATGAGGAAAAATGGCAACGCTGTTCAGATAATAAATTCTGGCTTCCCTATAAAAAACTGGCTTCTCGTTAATAAATTCTGACAAGAAAAATAACAATACGAAACTCTCAATAACAAGAAGAAACTCTAGGAAATCAAATACAAAATTTGTATGAAAATGTAAATGAACTACATTTATTGCAATTTATTAAACAGTAAAGATATTTAATAAAATTGTCAATATTTTAATGTGTAAATTAATTCATAATTTATTTAGTTTACTTTTATTTAACGGTGGTAGGTTAATCTACATACATACACGTTGTTGCTAATTATGAAAGTTTCTTTTTCAATTCTCTGTCCAATTAGAAAAATGATTTATGTACACTTACTCTCGTTCTACGCTCGCAATATATTTCATTGTACGTACATGACACGAATTTGTTTTGTCCAATTAGAAAAATTCTTTACATACCTCCTCGTTTTAATACGTTCTACGCCCAGAACATATTTCATTCTATGAAATTCTACATGATATATTCTCCTTTTTAATTTTTACTGTATGTAAAAATTTGTGTTTCAATTTGACCATTTTTATGGGCGAGACAGGAACGTAGCAACTGGGGAAGTGCGTTTTTAATTCAAATTGTCAAACTGTTTCATTAAAATGTATTATATCAAAATGCAATTTTCAAATAATGGAACAATTAATAATAGCAAGGGATTCCCGATGATATCATAAAATTGTTTTTGTAATTCTTTTTTCACTTAATTAATTTCAAAGTGATTGTTAGTTTTCAAACTAATAATAGTGTCGAAATTGTTTTGTTGATTTCTTACCTTTTACTACTTAAGCCATATGTATGAAGTTGACGTAATGAAGCTTCGTTTTGTAAACAATGTAAACGCCTCTTATCCCGAAAAATTTTTACAAATTTTCGTGGGAATTGACGACATTCATACGGTTTTGTATGTAAACCAATTAGTAAAACAAAAAGAGAACGACGAAGGGAAATACAACTTATTTCAAATTTAGAAACTATTTACCTAATTATATTTCTCAATGCGTTGTTTAGATTCTTTTTTTATATCATTTATCATTATTGTTCAAAAAATGGAATGGAATGGAAAGCAATAAAGGCGCTTTATTAATCAATTTAAAAGTTGCTTTGCAAACATAACACTTTGGTAAAATGTAGTGATTATTAGAGATCTTAGATTGGCATTATCAAATTCAACTCGTCCTCCAACATCTTCTGCTTGCATCGTTAAGTTTAAGCAGTTACTTTGCTTAAGAGAATCAGTTCCAGAATGTCCGTTCCATCTTTTAAAGTCATTTTCCTCACTTCCTCATTCAAGAAACTCGAAAATTATTATCTTCTACATTAATTTTATTATTGCTCCTCATTTACGGCTTTTTTATATTTATGTTAATGACTTTATTCTTCAATGTTTTGTTAGTTGTTTACATTTACAGCGATTTTCTTATTTTCACTTATTGAATAATTAGTTCATCGTGTTTACCGCTTGAAACTTCAGCGGTAAACACAATGCAAGCAAGCCTCAACTAATTTCACTCCATTTAAAACGTTTAAGGCTTCAGATTTCTGGCAAGAAATCGATCGAATGGCCAATACTGGTACTTGTGTTCCAACGCTTTATTCACAGTCGGTTACGTGATTACCGCTGTTATTATAAGTTCAATCTACCAATTAAGATGTATTTCGTCAAAAGTTATTTGAGCCAGTTTTTCTTCCTCTTAAATTCGCTACCATTACTTGTAGCCTCGCTAAAATAAGCGCCAAACGCTTCCATAGCATGTCATTTATGCAGAAACAATGTTTCTGGTAATTTGAACCTTAAATGCAATCATATAAAGTCATAGCAATTTCGAAAGTACACCTGTACTAGATTTTTTTCTTTGCCTCAGCATACTTGTTCCCTGCTTTCTCTTTGCAAAAATTATTTGCTCAGATTGACATATTTGCTGGCGTTTGGTGAGAGATTTCCGTACACATTCTTGTACGCCAGTAATTCTAATTTCAGCATTTTGTTTTCCTTTTCCACTGCTGCTATTTTTTTATTCAGCTCATCTATTAATTTACTATCATCGGGTCTGATCGGGTTATTCTGTTCCCACATCGAACGCAAAGGATCGCTACCATTGTTTTTGGTCCAGGTGGAGCTTACCGCGAGGTTTTGTAAGCATTCTTTCTGCGTAGTGTCATTCATCGAACATATCGGCCCGTTTTCGTTTAATTGTCTGGAATTCGATTTCGACCAGGCCGAGGTTGATGCAGCATCCCAAACGTTATTTTCGGTTTTTACCACGCCCTCTAATCCATTCGCTTGTGTTTCTGGCGCATCTACATTGAACGTCGTATCCCAACCGCTATTTTCAATTTTTATTAAGTTTTCTAAACCCTTCGCTGCAGTTTCAGATGCATTCACATTGAGCGTCGTACCCAAATGTTTATTTCCGTTATTTATTATACCTTCTAGCACATTTGCTTCAATTTCGGGCGCAACCAGATTGACTGTCGCATTCCAACCTTTATTTTCAATTTTTATTACACTTTCTAGCCCACTCGCTTCACTTTCAACCGCATCCATGTTGAGTGTATCCCAGCCGGTATTTTCGATTTTTATTACGCTTTCTAACCCGCTCGTTTCAGTTGCAGCTGAATACATATGGAGCATCGTATCACAGTCATTATCTTCTGTCCTTGTTACGCGCTCTAACTTGTTCGCTTCAATATCAGACGTAACTAGATTGAGTGTCGGTATGGCGTCTTCCGTAAATTTACAATGCCTTCCACTTTTGTCTAAATGTTCCGGTACGAAATGGTTTTCACATATAAAAAATGGCTTTCTGTTGATATAATCTGGAATATTTAATATACGCAACCATTCTTGTAATTTACCAGGTGGAAACTTGAGAATGGACCTTTTTCTACCGGCCTTAGTTGGATTGTAGCGACAGGTCGTCACTATGCATGTTCTTGTGTCAACCATCATAAATACAAAATAGAAATTCACTGCTACTGCTATTCTGCTATATTGCCACCAGGTCCACAGGATTCAAAGAACGCCACCAGGTACCAAATCAAACCAAAAGTACTATAAAAATTAAGGAGAAAGTGTTTATTTAATTAAGAACAAATACATTCTTGTTTCATTCTAAAGTTTGAAGATACGTGATCCTGGAATTGATCGAGGAATAAGGAAGAGAGTCGGTAAGTGGTTCAATTTTCAATTACATGACTTTTTACTACAGTTAAACCGAGTGCAACTGCAGATACTACTAAGACAAAAAGAGAAGGCATTCATTTAATTTTCTAAGTGTAGTTCCGTCAAAGCTGCTAAATAATGCCTTGATTCCATAGAAAGCACTATTAGATCGCGCTAAATATGCCCGCTTATAACATTTGCTACTTAAGCCAGATTTACAAAACGAATGTTTGTTACAGGAATGGAGGCAGAAGAAAAATCTTCTGTAAAAATTGCATTGGAGGTCATTTAATAACTTCTTGGGAACCACAACCGGATGATGAATTAGGTGTCACATTCTTAAGACAGCGGAAATGTGCACTGTGTGCGCTCATCTTTAGAATATCAATTAAATAAATGATTGTCATGTTTCTCCTCGGAATATAGTCAAAATTGAAAGTGCAATCAAAGAACAGAAGAAAAATCACGAAATTTATTAAGGAAATTCTTTATTGCCCAGAAAACCACCAACAAACAGAAATTAAATGAAATTACGTAAGAGCCAGAATCGACAACGATAAATAATGCCTTTAATGGGGAGACGTCCTCTAGAATACCTAACAAGAGAGCTATCAAAGTCTCTGGGCCTCCGAAACAAAAGAAATTTACATCATAGGTTAAAAACGATCTTAATTAGCCCTCAGGCTTACGATGCACATGTTCAAGAACTTGAAAGATTCGCAACGTTCAAGAAGAATAGGGAGGCACAGGAAAGTTGGCAGTTTCAGTAGGTCGGATGAATTTTCTTATACAAAATTAAAGTAGTAAAGTCTTTTCAATTAAGCCTGATTTAAGCCAGTAAGGCTATAAGGTCTCTTTCGCCAAAAATAATAAACAAGAAGACCAAACTGCTCTGAACCTATACCTACTACAAATAGGCTTGACGAGTTCCGAATTTCGAAATGGTTTATTTGTAAAAGTTTTCATACCCACCACTGAAGGACGGGGGATATACCCACTTTGTCATCATTTTTGCCACACCCAAAAGAAGTTTTTAGAGATCCTATAAAGTATATATATATCCTTTATCAGAATGAAATTCTAGATTGATTAACTAATGTCTGTCCCTCTGCGTGGTGTGTGTTGTTGGCAATCTCCTGGTCGCAAAAATTAAGTTATGGACTTCAAAATTGGTAGAAACAGTGGGAGTTTTTCTACGCAAGTTGGTGTTGAAAATGAACCAGATTGTGAAGCAGTGAAGCATAAACTGAACGTAACTCCTGGTCCTGACAAGATAATTGAAATCTGCGAACGAAAAACTTGAGAATAGTTAAATAATCGAACTAGCCTTGAAAAAATAAATTTAATATATCAGAACCAGTTTTTTCC